>BPLQ01013805.1:0-62296 GCA_021605075.1 Caerostris darwini
TATTGTAAAGCCTTATAAAAATTTTTTATAGTTACCCAATTATTGCATTCGATTTCAAGGAGCGCTTTTTACAACTTTTTATGAAACATAAACAGTAGAGTATTAGTTAAAATAAAACTTTTTGTTGAAGAATTTAATTTCTCTTTTACACTTCCTTACAATTAATGTGAGAAGTTAATCATCATTTTTCAATACAGCAAGCAAATGCAAACCAATTACATATGAAAGTGCTTTTGAAATTATTACTTCTTCTTCCTTTCTCAAGAATGGAGCAGATCATTCGCAATGAATAAAACGAAAAGAAGCTTAAAAAAAAAAAAAAAAAAAAAAGGTATTTTTTAATTTTATACTTTTCTTCTATACTTTTTGTATATGTTGTAAAATATTTTTCAATTGTAACTTTTTAGAAACACAGAAAAATATTTTCAAGTTTAAATTTTAATTATCCTTGGCTTGGAAAAATAAAGCGAACTATATGAAAATCCAGGCAAGCTACACTTTTAAAGTAAATATTTAGCAACACAAACATTACAGCCAAATGGAAATTTTGCATCAACAAACTCAATCTATAGTTTTTAAATATCCACTTTTTTCTGTTGCTTTTTTATTTAATATTTTTGTTAAACAATCAAAAGATTCAAGGAGCTATTTAGCGGGGGAAAAAAAAGAATTCGTATTTAGAATTTCAAGAGACACATTACATTTTACGTTTCAAAAGTTCATGAGCATAAAAAAAATTGGTATGATTATAAATAATGTTTATTCTTTTCCTGACTTCTGCAAATAATTCCCTCTTTTAAAAACAGAACGTTAAAGTGGTTTTGCATTTGAACGAAGTTTGTTTTGTGTCAATCAAATAAAACACGTGCTAATAACAGAACACAAAACACTCGTATGAGTGAAACAGAAAAAGTCATTTAGATAAGAAAATGGTATTCGAAAAGGAAAGCTAACAAATGAAATGTAACAAAACATTTCAAACCTAAATGATACTTTTTTTATAATCGTATTGAGTGATCTTACAGATCATGAGTGTAAATAAATAAATTGTATGATATAATTGAAGTTCATTCCATTCCTAACTTCCTGTAATTTATTTTTCTTTTTGTTTCTTATTTTTAACGATGTAGAAAAAAAACGATGTAGAACAGAAAATGAGTTGAATAAACTTTGCTTTTGTTTTGTTCCAGTTAATAAAAAGGAAGGTAAAATTAGAACAGAAAATGCATGGAATGGAGAGTTTGGGGAGATATCTACATAAGCAAATGACATAAAAAAATATGTGATATGACAATAATTTCGAATTTCAAGCGTTCTACTTTGTCGATCCCTTTGTAACATCTTTTCTTCTGATTTAGAAAATCTACATATTTAATAAAACCAGCAAGGGAGAAGAACATGAGCAGATTTTGCAGAAGATCATTTTTTGATATTAAGTAATTTAAAGATGCATTTGTAGAAACATCCAATGAATTGTATAACAGAGAATGTCATTTACGAATGTAAATATTTTGAAGCATTGTTAAAATAAAATTGTATTTCAAATTTTCTATGGGGATATAAAGACAAGGATTATGAAAAGAAATTCTGTTAAAATGATAAACTTTTCTTTGCATAGTATTCTTCTTTATTATTATTCTAACTTATTCTTTGCAGTAAAATTTTTGCTTGAAATAAAACTGTATCGGTGCAAGTTGGTTTGAAACAATGAATAGCGAATGCTGGTAAAGAATGAAAAAAAAATTATAGAAGCAGATCTTGTAGAAGATCATTTTTTAATAACAAGTATTTTAAAGATACGTTGGTTAGAAATATCCAATGAACTTTCTAACAGAGAATACCATTTGCGAATGTACATTTCTTGAGAGATTGTTAAAGTAGAAATATTTTTCCACTTTTATGTTGGGAAATAAAGACAGCAATTACGAAAAAAATTCTTTAAAAATGACAAAACATTTATTTGCATAGTAAAAGTTTTGCTTAAGGTTAAAGTGCATCAGTGTAAATAAGTTTGAAAAAATGAATAGCGATTGCTGATAAATAATGAAAAAATTATTATAAAAATGTTTCTTGCATTAAATGCTGGATGCAAAATATTAAATAATTTTACTAAAGTTAATTTACTTTATTGCATCTGCTTAACGTATATACGTAAATTTATTTTGTATTTTTTTCGCAATAGTAAAAGACATTTTAAAAACAATTAATAGTTAAAAAACGAGTGAAAACATTTTTATACTTTTAATAATGGTTAAGGACTGTTTTACAGTTAAACCAAAATGGGAAAATAAAAGAGGATATCTTTCTCAAGCACTAGTAAACATATTTATCTTTCTAGTTAAAATATTTAATTTCAGAATTAAAATATTGTTTATAATATAATTTATGATACTAAATAAAATAAGAGATAAGTAACACCTTTGTTATTTAATATTAACTATTATTTTTCATATGAAATTTTTATAACGTCTTTTAGTACTTTTACTTTGCCTTTACTTATATAAACAATAAATTATATGTACATATATGTATAGAAAATAAAATTAACGTACAAACACATGATATATTCCCTTTCTTTTATATTATTGATTTAAAAAGTTATTTGAGATATTTTAATTGTTATGAAATGCTGCCAATTTGTCTATAATGTTCAGCAAAGAATCCAATAAGATATCCAAATTATTTTATAGTGAATATTAATATTACAATTATTACGTATACAATTATTACATTATTGTTTGTCATTGTTAACTAAAAACCGTCCAAGAAATCTTTTAATATTGTATCACAAACCAAAATCTTCAGTTCTTTTATTTATAAGATTTTTCAGACATTTGAAAGAAATAGAAAACATAGAAGGAATGAAAAAAATTGTATTCCTTTTCTGATCAAAATTCTTGCTCAACTGCCATAACAAGCATCTTTGTAAGAAAAACTATTTATATTTTTTCTTTCATTCTCTAATTTGTGAGATGAAAAATAAATTTTACGCATTAAGTTTATCATTAAAAGTAAAATGTTATTTAAAAATATTTTAAAATGATTTCCATAAAACATTAAATTTATTGCATGAAATTAAACGTATAAAACCATTTTTGCATGAGTTTCATTTAAAATATATTACACTAATTAAAAAACGAATTGGTATATTTAATTAATTCAGGTATTAATAATATTTTTTGAATATCATTTACAGCATCATAATGAAATTAAAAATTTTGTTTAAGTAAAACAGTTTTAATCATTCAAAATTGAAATAATTCATTTAATGGAAATTTTTTTTCATTTTGCAAGTATTTCATTTCATTGTTAATTAAAATCTGTCAAGGTATTAAGTCACTAGGGTATTACAAAACAGAATCATCAGTTCTTCCATTAATAAAATTTTTCATATATTTGAAAGAAATAATTCTATTAATTTATTCTAATGATTTAAGTCAAAAACTAATTAAGCATTCGAGAAATATTTTTCAAACGTGGAACTTTTAATTCAAAATACTAAATAGGAAATTAAAAGATGTCAAAAATGCTTTTTCATAATTGGATGAAACATTGTTTTTTGTTGTCATTATTTTTGTTATTAATGTAATTAATTATTTTCTTAGTACTAACGGCACACTAAAAAGACGGATTGGGCAAGATACGCTAATATTTTTTAAGATGCAGTACTGATTTGTCTTTTATCTTACTATATAAATATGATAATGAATCGATCAAAACAACACAAAAATATGTTTCTGTTCACTGTTGTGTTTTTCTAAGATATTTATTTGCTCAAATTTGTGCACCTAAATAATCTGAAATTCATGGATGAATTACAGAAGATGTAACTTAAGAAATCTTAAAGAAGTATATTAAAGGACGTCAAAGATAATAAAACCGGTGCCTTCTTGCAGAAATGGGGAGTTTGCGGATCTTGCAGCAGAAGAAAACTTTGGATCCCTCACGAAGGTTCTCCGAGATTAAGCGAATTAAATATTCATAAGGCAAAGTAAAAAGCAAACAGGTTTTTGTTTGCGAACGAACGAACACTATTAAAGAACGAACACTATTTTAAAACGAACACTATTAAAGAAATGCGACTCAAATTTCAAGAGGCATTCCCTTCAATCTCTCTTAATAATTCATGGGAATTTTTATTCAGAAAGTCAATATCTTTCTTCACTAAATAAACAAATTTCTATCGGTATATATTTTCCACAACTTTTTTTTATCCAGCCTATTCTGTTTTTTCTACTTTTTTTTAAAGCAGCTAAAAGAGGCGAGATTTAAAGTGGAAAGTATTCTTAAGCATAGCAAAACGTCTTGTAAGATTTCTTATATAAATAGTCAATGTTAACGAAACAATGACGTCAAACCTTTTCTTTTTATTTATAAGGATTATCATAGAAAAAGTTGTCATTATTATTTGCCACACCAATATGTTGCATACATTCAAATCGAACGAAAATTCAATCCATTATATGCTAGTTCCTAAGCATCAAAGTAATTCAATGATATAAATCTGATACCTAATTCCCTAATATCATTCTATCAGATGTAACTTTCAACTTTCCTATAAAAAAACGCTAACATTTAAAAGACGGAAATGCCATCAAAACAGTTCCTTAAATCCCTGCACATCACGAATTCGATTGCATTTAGATGGAGTGAGTTTGAAGACTAATACATTCCAATTTCAATCCCCATCTAGTAATTCAAAGATATTTGATCAGCTTATTTAGGGAGACCACACTGTCAGATACGACTTGAAATCTTTCCTTTTCTTAAACATTATCTTTTTTAAGCATTATCATAGAATATGATGCCCTTTTAATTTTTGCACAGCAGGAAAAGGCATGCATTCAGATCATGTGAGTTTGAAGGCCAATACAGGCCAGTTTAAATCACATCGAAGTAATTAAAGGACATCATTTGATCAGTTTACTCATATAGATCACTCCATCAGATATGACTAGTAAGTTTTCACTATTTTAACAAAACACAATTGATGTCAAAGCTGTCTTTCCAGTTTTTATGCATTATCATAGAATAACGGTGTCCTTTTAATCTCTTCACAGTAGAAAGGGACATGAATGCAGAGAATATGAAGGCCAATACATATTAGCTCCAATCTCATCGAAGTAAATGAAGATTATAACTGTATCAACACTATCTATTAGATGCAGTTGTGATGAAATTTGAAAATTATGGCCTTTAAATTTCATACGCTCTACATTGTATGTGTAATTTATTTGACTAATTTGAGTGAACTTTCAAGTGAACCCATATAACCAGTTTTCACAGTAAAATGGATTTGCATAAATAATGAAATCACTTGAAATAGTTCATATAAAAGATTTTTTTTACTCTTAAATTATTAGAAAGCTACTTAGATGAATAATAATGAGAAAGAAGCATAATTATGCATAAATGGCCAATTCCAGGTTCAGTCGAAACGTGCACTGCATAGCTCACAGAACAACTTGGATTTGAATCTGCTTGTGGTCTCACATTCATTGTTTGCAGATACGAAGAGACTCGAAGCTTATATAATAACGCATCAATAATTATGCACTGAAAGTCAAACTGTCTGGTGAACACTGATTTCTAGTTTTTCTTTCACCCAAATGACAGACAGTTTTGTCAATAAAGTCCCGACAGACGGAAATACCTTTTCATCACTCTGCATCTCAGTTATACATGTTGTCACGAACAACGTTCACTGATGTATCACGTATATATATATATATATATACGGAAAGCTTTTCTAAGAATTCTTCATTTGATTTCAACGTTTTTATATGTTGTTTCAGATTTTATAATTAGTTGTTCTTATATTATAATTTCTATTTATAATTAATTTTTGATTTACAGAAAAGGCCACCTAATGGTCTAGTCGAAATATGTGCTGCATAGCGCAATTCGGATTCGAATCCGCTTGGGGTTTCAATTACAGTCAATGTATCCAGATACGAAGAGATTCGATGAATGTATACTAACGCATCTATAATTAAATATTCAGAGTCAAACTGCCAGATGGACGCTGGTTTTTATGGTCGCCCAAATGACAGGCAATTTTTGTCTCAAAAATTCCGACAGAGGAAAATGGCATCCATTCATCATCTTGTTCTTGATAAAATGCGTAAACGAAATAAGAGTTGACCGACGTATTATGCACACCCCATGTATACAGAACATAAATTTTTGTGAGGAGCCTTCATTTGATTTAAACGTTTTCATAGGTAGTTTCAGATTTTAAACTAATTGCTTCTTTAAAAATTAAGAAATCGTTAATACGTTTACTCTAAGAAAATATTCAGTTGAATTTCAGCCGGAGGAAAAAAGTTATCTCACCTTTTTCTTACATCAATTAAAAAAATATTTTCATTAATGAGTTAAAAAAATAAAATGATAATAATTACACTTATCTTCTAATAATATCAATTAGAAGATATATTAAAAGTAACTCTCCTTATCTCTGACTTATTGCAATGTTGAAATATATTTCTTAAGAAAAATCATAATTAAATATTCTAGAAAATTAATATTAAAAAAATCTTTAAATTAAACTTAATTATAACATAAAAATGTGTATGCATAAAAATATTATATTGCTTAGGTTCATAATTCGTAATCTTAAAAAAATATGTCTTTTAAAATATTATAAAATTTAAATATTAAATCAAAATCCCCCTGAAACAGTCTAAACTTTAGTTAGATTTAAAAAGTAAAACATCGTCATTTAAGATTAGTAATTTAATTTACTATACTGAAAACATGTTTAAATATGTTGTCAGAAAATTAATTATAATTAAACTTTACCTTAATATTTTAAAATTAATTTCGTTCTTCTTCATAAGGTTTCACGTATAGTTTGGAAAGAAGAATAGAAAAATCAAAATAACACCTTTAATTAATGTAAAGAAAACATGTGAAACCTTCTAAGAGTTACTCGAGTGGCTATTGAATGAGGTAAAAAAAAAGAAGAAGTGGTAGTAAGATAACAAATAAGTTCACCTAAATTAAAATTAAGAATGATTCTTAACAAGAATTTTATTATGTTTGTTTTAAAAAAAAAGGTTTGTTATATATTATGGATTTTTCGTTAAATTATTCAGGAAATAATTATGTAAAATTCGATTTTTTTGTTACCCAATACTCATTTTAACATTGCATGTGTTTACCACCTGATTACCTGTCACTTATATTAATTTAATATAAGGAAGGTTTTTGCTAACTTCATAGAGAGTTTGATTTGCATGCATACACTGAAGGAACACTTACTGGAAACAGAATGAGGATGCCTCCCATATCATTGACAACTGGAGACTTTTTCAACGTATAGATTTAACGTATTGATTCCGAATGTAAATATGGAAGTTTTCAGTTATACTCGCTTGCCTCTTTCGAAGTAAACTTCCATAGTTTAAAAGACAAAGTTAACTATTAAGTCCTCAAGTCCTAATCATTATTCGAATTTCTGTTAATGCAATACTAGCAGTAACCTGAATAATTTACGGTGTATTAACTAAATACTACTGGCTTGATGGCTCAGTATAATTCAGGCCCATGATGGTTTGTTACAAGGAATGCAGCTAAGAAACTACAAGGAATTTTGATTAAAAATATTTGTGGTTATTCAGATGATATTTTGATTGGTTACTTAAAAAAAAAAAAAAAAAAAGATTTTTGGATACACTAGATGCATGTAAATTTCTCAGTCACTTTGGTGTAAATAATAATGCAAAATATTTCTTATTAATTCTATGAAATATGCATTCATGATTCAATATTGCAATTGACTTATTTAGAAGTACAATGAAAAATGTATCAAAATTCTTACAAAAATTAAGATAAAATGCATATGAAGATAATTTTAATTTATTTATAAATGCATTTAAAGCGAAAGAACAAATCCTATGTCTAAGATGGCTATTATAAATTATTTTGTTCTTCCATTTATAATACAAAATTCCTGTTTTGGAAGGAAATGTATCGATATAAGGATAAATAAACAGAAATAAGAGTAAACTTTTAAATGACATATAGTCTTAATATAAGTTTAGAATATTAATTAGAACAACATACATTTCCTGCTTAATTTAGTTTTAAATGTTAATAAAACATATTGTGATGTAACATTGATTTTTTAAAAATCTTTTTTGGTTTTGTACATTTAACTTCAACCTGACTTGAGGTAAACAACGAATGGTGTAGAACGTCCAGATGATATATGAGAACCTTATAAAATGTTATACCATACGATGGCATACCTTATACTTGCTTCTTTCAGAAATGAGAATAATCGATGGTGATTGTATTGATATATGTGAGTATCACGGATTCACAATCGTATTGGCTAATGGGTGATTTTCGAGTTTTCTGTCCTTTGATACACAAATATGGGGCAATTGCCAATGTGAGTTCTCCGATCCTCGTCAATCATCTATGGGCCTTTCCTATCTTATGCAAATATATTTGATGCTCAAGTAAGTACTTAAAGTAAATTATTTATAGTAAATAAGCAAACAATTTATTGAAAATAAATAAATTAATTAAATTTCTTTGTTGAATAAATTGTAAAGTAATTAAGTAAATTATTTGTTGAATAAATTGTAAAGTAATTAAGTAAATTATTTATTGAATAGGATTGATTGATGAACCACGTATTTCGTATAGATGTCCTTGATTCTATTTTTGGACTGCATTATGTTTGACGTACGATAATTGATTATCAAATTACGTGCATCCTTTTTAAATGCTTTATTGGCATCCTAAATATTGTGAACCGATTAATTGAGAGCAAATGTCAGCCATTTTTAAATAGTTTGAATTAAACCACAGAAATACATCATCTCCATTAAAACAATTTTGTTAAATTATCCAATTAATTTGCTTGCCATTATAAGACTAAAAGAATTTGAAGTACTTTATAATAATAAAATTCTAAATGAAAATACTCTTTATTCAGATAAGTGAAAAAATATGTTTTGTTGTTGTTGTTGTTATGCCCTAAAAGTAAGTCCTCAAATAGTAAAAGTAAATGAGGGTTCAAAAATTGAAATTCAATTTTTATCTTGATTTTGAAAAATGCATGAAAAAAATTGAAGAAATTGATATCAAACATTAGTTTTTATTTCATAAAAATATTCATTCAGTTTTATAAACAGCAATATCTCCATAATGAAATTTTGTCTAAAATTCCCTTTTAAAAATAATATTATATAATGCTTGAAGGATTCTTTTGTAAATATGTTTACTAAATGGAATAATTTTGCTCGTAAAACGTATTCTTGTTAAAAAATATTTAGAAATGGAAACGGATTTTCTAAAAAACTTGAAATAAATGGAATTAATACTACAATAAAGTATTCAATTTATGTCATCCTCTGAGCTTAAGTGCACGCATACATTGTGCGAAACAGAATATTTGATAAGCAAATATTTTTAAGGAAGTAATTTGAGAAGAAAATATTTTTAAGGAAGTAATTTGAGAAGAAAATATTTTTTATGTGATTTGAAATTCAACATTTGTTAAGAAAAAAAAAAAGACGTCTAAAAAAAGAACATGGGAAATTCGAGTGGTATAAAAAAAGTACACATCTTACACTTAATTCGTTTAAAAAAAATGAAAGTTATGGAATTTTTTACTAGCAATAAACATATTTCTGTTTAAAATTAAAAATGAATTAAATTAAAGCAAAGCTGATTTAAATGCTAACACTACCTACGTTTAATAATTTCTTAATAAGAAATTAAAAAAATGATATACGAGAAATGTTTTTCTTTAAGAGATAAGTTCACTCGTTCTAACTTTGACAATCACAGCGATAGTTTTCAAAGAATTTTGAATTTGCATTTGAATAGCGAAACTATTCCTTTATGTCTGAAAATATGGAGTGATTGATTATGAAATGATTGGTCTCTCACTCTAAGTTTGCAATTTATCTTAATAAGTATGACTGACAGTCGAACTAAGATTCAGAATTATTTATGATTTAAGAATACTCAAAATTTCTCTTTGATTAAATATGTGGAAAATTCATATATCCATAGACATATATAATCTAGTAATTTAAGACATCCAACAATTCAAAAGTTCATTGTTTTATTGGATTTTGAAAACAATTTTCTAGCGAATAATTTAAGTGGATTTAAATCATTATGTTAATATTTTACAAAGGCTTGTTGGACATTATTTGTTTTTAAGAGTTAATATAAATTCATAATTTGAAGCATTCAGATTTAAATATATTGAACTAATTATTTTAATAACGAAAAATACTCTCTTAGTAAGAAAATTCAGAGGTTAAAAGTTTCAGAACCCCATCAATAGTTAACAAAGAGTTTTAAACTTCTGTCTGAATAGCGAAACTATTCTATTGTCCGATGTCCAGTCTGAAAACATGGATTCATCGATTCTGAAATCATTGGTCTTCTATTCCAAGTTGGCAATTTATCCCAAATGAGAACGACTGACATTGGAGCTGGGCTTTAGAGGTATTTATGGTTTTCGAAAACGGAGAATTCCTGTCGAAAACCTCTTGGATTAAATGCCTTTCTATGGGCCTCGGAATTTAAAACATCCAAGAATTCAGAAATCCATTGTTCCATTGGAGATTGAAAGGAATTTTCCGCTGAGTAATATGATTGAATTTAAAATAATATTTCATTATTTGGGCAAAAGTCTATTTGATAAAATAATAACTCTGAAGCAAAATAAACTCGTATTTTGAAGTATTCAGAAATATAAATTTTAATATGATCTAAAGTAAGCTCCCAATATACCAAATTTTACGAAGAAAGAAATTTTATGAAAACAAGAAATCCATTATAACATTAATACTTCAAGCTAAAAGGCTTTCGATGAAAATAAAAAAAAAAATCATTTTTTTATTATTGCTGAAAGTTTTCAGAAAAAAATTTGACCGAATGTACAAGCTTAAAAATTTCATTCTTTTAATTTTCGCATTTTTCTTTAATTTTATGAAATGAATATATAAACTTAAATAAAAGAAATAAATATTTTTAAATTAATCCTGAATGAACGTGGTAAATCGATTTGTAAATTTTGGTATGTATTTTTAATAAACTTGATTTTATTCATAAACAAACAGATATATTTCCGTCGTGAGAATATTTCTGAAAGAGTATTTTTAATCAGGGAACTCCAATACTAGTTATTTCATTAACAGGAAGAAAGTGACATAGCTAGGCAATATTGGAATTGATTTCCATTACAAAAAATATTGGCTATTTACAATTTTAAACTCAGAGAATTTGCTGCATTGTGTTAAAAATGCAATTTCCTAAACATTTAATTTCCAATATCTTTAGTAGCTGAAATTGATCACTCGCAAATACGGTGAACTATAACAGGATTTCAAATTAAATATAATGTTTTATATGGTCAGTTAATGAATAGGTGTTATTTTGAAGGTAAATAAATCCGATAATTACTTGTGTTACATATTAAAGAAGATACAAATTTCTGATGGTTTGTTTTACCACCCCGGATACAATGCTTTATAAAATTGAACTGTTTTATAAATTTATTTAACTGAAAAATAATTTTTATATTCCAGGAATTTGATTGAATACTTAACAACATTAGAGCATGTAAGTTTCAATTTTCGGGATAGTAATGGCCAGACTGATAAGTAAGTCTTTAATTTTAACTAGGAAGTATTATCTGTCCTTATACAACTTGGATGAAAATATATATTTATCACTTTATTAACTTTAATTAAAAATAATAACCACAAAAAAAATTTACGTGAAACGGAAAAAAAAATTAATGGCGATCGCACAAATTTTCTTTATTATTTCAATTTTAAAAATAATTCTAACAAATATAAAACTGTTTTTAATTCGGTTTAATCAAATATTTACAACTAATTTATTATATTTATACAAATGAACGATTCCTGTTTTTTAATTAAGTTAGTTTAAGATTATTTACTTCCATTTTGAGACTAATTTGATTTTAAAATTATAGTTTTTTTTAAATAAGTTTTTATTAAAACTGTTTAGAAATTTACCGTAATTTTTGGTAACACATCATATATATATATACATAAACCAGAAGAAAAATAATTGGATACCTCAAATTTGTTATTTTTAGATGATTTTAAACTATAAATTATAAATTTTTACACTAAATAGTTTTTTTTTAATTTCTTATGCTCATGAAAAAAATTAAAAAAAAATTAATTAATAAAAAAAGTTGAAAGTGTTCAAGTGCAAAAAATTTATCAAGGAAACGAAATCCATATCATCCATATCATTACGAGCAATAATTAAAACTTTAATTTATATATAACGTTAAATTCCAATCTTGAATTTCCAAATTAAAATCGTTTATACAGTTTTATATTTTTATTTGCATTTTCCCACAAAATAAATGTAATTTAATATCCTCTGAATATCTTTTTGAAAAAAAAAAAAAACCAGAAAAGATACTTTTGGTTTAACGATTCAATTACAAACGACTAAAAAACTAAAAAAATATATATAATATCAAACTGAAAAACCATCTACTTTTTTTTAAGTCGTATTCTGAAAAGTGAGCATTAAAGAAAGCACATTACAGCTAAATGGAAATTTGCACGCTCATTTTGCATCAGCAACTCAGACGTTGTTTTTTAAATCAACATTTTTATTTTCTATTTTCTAATGCTTTTTTTATTCTTTTACCTTTTTTTATATTGATTTGATATTTTCTGTTCAAACAGTAAGAAAATGCTAATAGTACTTCAGTAGTAAAGTAAGAATACATGGTAACTAAATTGAGAATTCGAAAAGAACAAATTACACGTTATGTTCTGAAAGATCATGAAAGTAAATAAATAAATTTACAAAATGAAGTTCATTGCATTCTTGACTACACTGAATTCTTCTATCTGATTTTCTATTTAAACCAGACAATAAACAAAAGAATGTTCAGAAAGATCTTTACTTCGTTTCCAATAATAATAAAAGGAAAAAGCTCATATTAGAACAGAAAGTGCTCTAAGGCCTAAGATTGTGACGTCATCTAGAAAAGCAAACGACCATTTGAGGAGAAAAATAAACAAACTGAACAAAGCAAAACAGCTTCGAATTTCGAATGATTTTAGACGATCATTTCGTAACATTGTGTTTAGACCATAGAATTTGTTTCTAAAATCATGAAATGTAAGCCAATATAAATCTTGAAATACATTATTGTTTAATAAAAAATAATTAAAAACTTTCTTTAATTTACAGTAGGAGGCAGAATTATTTAAAAAAATTCATGCATTATATGAAAAAAACTATGAGTTTTAAAAAGTTTGAAGTATTCCTTTTGTTAAAATTTAAAGAAGAAAAGGAAGATTATTTGTGTAAAGTAGCGATAAAATAATTGCATGTTAAAAAAACATTTTGATTCAAGTAAAAATTTTTTAATACCAAATTGTTTAAAAGAAGGAAGAGTAAACTCAGATAAAGCAGTAAAAAACACCACTTAAGATATTTCTTGCATTAAACATTTGATTCGGATGATTTAATAATTTTAATAGTTTCTTTCAATTTTTCTTTTTCATATTTCATTGTTCAGATCTGAAAATTATTTTTTATCTAACGTAACCTTTACGAGAAATGTTATAAAGGTAATTATTAGTTTAAAAAGAGAATAGATAAAAGGGTTTATATTTTTAAGAAATGTTTAATTAATTATTTTTGAACTAAAAAAGTCATGATAAAAGCAGTTATGGAATAAAAATAAAGCTAAGCTAGTATTCTCAACTGTAAAATTTCAACTTAGATTTCAAAATTAAATATATTTTGAAAAAGAAATTTATGGTTAATTTGTAAAGCTTAATATAAAATTTTAAAAAATGCAGACTTTTTTCTTAGTGTGTTCATGAGTATATTTTGAGCAAATATATTTCATATTTTAAAAAAAGTAATTCATATTTAATTTTTTTATTTAGTTAATGTACTTCGAAGCACTTTTTTAAAAATACGTAAAATTTTCACGAAGCACAATTGTTTTTAAATAAATTTTAATATAGAACTAAATTTAAATGCAATTTCAATGAAATTTCGATGAACCTTCAAAATATAAGTAATTTTTATTAAATGTTTAGTGAAAATGTACGCTTAGGCTACATCTGCAATGCTACAGTTCCGCTACAAGTGAAAATATTTTAATAATCTTTATACAGTATATAACTGACACAACTATCTAAGGTTGGAATGAAAAGATTTTCAGTAAGTTTAAAAGTTTTACATATCCTAAACTGTATATAAAACTCAAATTAAAAACAAAAAATCCTTCATTTTCACAAGAAAAAAAGCGGTCAACAAATAATTCTAATATTATATTTCATCTCATAAAACGTTTAAAATAAATAAAATATTTATTTATTTTATAAATATTTTCATTTTCATAAATCATTTTCCCAAATTTTCATTGTAATAAAAACATTTTAACAAATGTTATTTTGAACAAACAAAAATTTCTCTGAAAACGCATTAAATGATTTTAATGCAGTATAAAAAATTTTGTTCCCCTTTTAGATAATTAAAATTCCATGTCTTTGTAAATGAACCCTCTAAAGCTCAGTTTTTAACTAGTCTTGACTTTTTTTCAGCTTTATTAAAAATATTTTTTAGTCAAAGCTATAAAAGACGCTTTGGACTCCAAAAAAGTACTCACAGCCATCGCCATTGGCTTGAAATCAGCCTACGTCACGGTTTGGACTTCACAACATGAGTATAACCGGCCATTTGTAGAACTTCATCCAGAGTTTTATAAGCCAGCGTCTCTGCAGAGTCAGATATGGGGAAAGCCTATCAAAATTTGGCGTTAGTCAGATTGATATCCTTCACTAAGAAATTCCGAGTTGCATTCTTTTCAATGCTTATATCAATAACTCGTCCAGAAGTTCAGGAATTCCTCATTTCGAATGCCTACTTTATGCCGACAATCTTCTCATTTGGCATTGACACCCAAGAAGAATCTAATTCCCCTGATCGAAAAATTATTAAACCAAATATATTACAAAAATTAATTTCACATGTATATGAATTTCGTTCATTTTTTTCTGTTGTCACTCATCATTAAATAAGAATAGCGTTTTATGTACCACGTACTACTCTATCCAAACTGTAAGAACAGTTATTTTTTTTTTCAAAAACTCTTTATTTATTTTTCCAAATTTATTTCCTCGCCTTCAAAGGAATACCTTCCGGACACAATGCATTCATGTCAACTTTTTTTCTAATCCTCAATGTATGCTAAAAAGTCAACGGCAGCGATGGCCTCCAAAGCGCAAGCCGAATCACGTTGAATCTCTTCCGTCGACTCAAAACAGTGTTCCGGGAGTGGTCTTTTGAGTTTAGGGAATAGCCAGAAGTCGCATGGTGTGAACGATATGGGTTTCATTTTTGGCAAAAATGTCACGAAGAATCAGTGCCGTGTGAGCTGGCGCATTCAATGTTTTCGGTACCAATCGAGATTTGACGAGTTTGAGGCCCAAAATGGAATTGCCAGATCCTTTTGAAATTCCAACATCATCAGTAATGTCTCTAATTGTAAATCGTCGATTTGAAAGCCCCAAATCTTTAATTTTTTGAACGTGAGCTTCGTCGGTTGAGGTTGAGGGTCGACCAGAGCGCTCTTCATCTTCAAGAGCTATCTGCCTTCTTTGAACTGTTTATACCACTTTCAAACATTACTTTCCGATAAACTGTGGTCACCGAATGCCTTCTGCAACATTCTATACGTTTGCGCACACTAATATTCATTCTGCAAACAAAATTTATTGCAAGTAATTTGCTCAATTAATTCAGACATTTCAAAAATCGCAGAAATCACTTTTAGCGTCTCACGAAGCCAAGCGTAACTAATGAATGTTTAACTAATGAATATTTTGACTTGAAATTACACACAGACGTCAAGGACAGCCCTAACAATCTGAAGGAGAAAACAAAATTGAAATTCTATATACCCGGGAAATTTAAATTGAAAATTGGTTTTACTTTTTGGGCACAGCAGTATTTCCCATCTTATTTTCATATACACATAAAGATTTCCAACACAGAATATTAAAAAAGGTTTTAAAATAAAAAAATATTAAAGTTGTCTTTCCACTAACCTTTTTATCTGAATTTTATTTCTTCGAAAAAAAGTGAAGGTACCTTCTTAAGATTGCAAAAGTGAGACTAGACGGATTGCGCTGGAAAGTTATTCTCTTAATACAGCCTAACATCACCATTCTTAAGCATTCCCCCGGGGGTCCTTCCTCCGTTTTTTTACTCGCGCATTCCTCAGAGGAGACTATTCAAATTTTTTGTGAATTTAGTAGCCGGTCTGTCTCTAAGTACTAAATGGACGCATTTAAGAAGTAATGGGAGAAGATGCCCCAGAGAACAGACATTGTCGTTTCGTAACAGGATTCTTCAGATATATATTTTTTTGATGATTTGGAGCTGGATGTTTTTGTTTGGGGAAAGTAAATTCCGAGTGCGGAAATGGGTAGGAATTTTTTGAATGATTCAATTTCAATCTTTTTCTTTAAAAATAGGCTTCTAGATCTCATAATCAGCTTTTCTCTTCTCGTTAAATAAAAATTTATAAATATATTTATTTTACATACACTCTATCTGGCATCTGTTTGTCCGAATATTTTTCGAATAATGTGTTTTCCCAGTTGCTTACGTTTTAAAATATTTTAGCAAAATCGAGTTTGCAACGTAGAGAATCAAACTTTTTATGAATAATGCCTTATAGTTTTTTATGATTTAATTAATATCGTCTAAACAATAGAAAAACAATTTTTAAAAGAAAACATTTGAGAATGTTCAAAAATTCAAATAAATTTAAGTTATTTTTAATTTAATATATAATATAATTTAAATACGATTTTTGATCAAATAATAATATACTTTATTCTTTCATTATTTTAAAAAACATTTCCTAATTTTTAAAAAATTAAATAAGTTTAAACTATTTTTAACAAACTACACCTGAATATATAGTAAAAAAATAGAAAATGTACACTTCTCCTAATTTTAATAAAAATCTTTTGTTGTTTTATCATAGATAGTTTTTTATCTATCCAAATCTTAATTCTTAAGAATGATAATGAAATAGTTAAATAATGAAGAATTAATTAGTGAAGTTTATTTACGATTTTAACTGGATTATGTTTTTACATTTTTGTAATGTAACCGGGTGAATATATTTATGTGAAAACTTTATATAATTAAAGAGAAAGCGCGATAAAAATTATTCTTATGAAAACAAAAAATGAAAATGAAAATAATAAAAAAATTTTCTCATTCTTTAATAAAAATAATCATCTGAAAAGTGTTTCCATGGTTACTGCTTGACAAAGATTCAATTTGAAAATAAAATAATAACTTAATGAGTGTATTAGAAAATCCAACGTATATATTTTTGAGCCCTACGATGATTTCATTTTTGTTTCGTTATTATTTGATTTTTTTGAAGTAGGTAAGATTACAAGTTTTATCTCTTTTAAAATGATTTTGTTTAAATATATTTATGATATTTAAATTATACTCTTTTTATAGTACCAACTATAAGTTTACATTCACGGATAGAAAGATAAATGCATCAATTCGCATTAATAGAAGAAATATTTGGTTAAAATATACATCTATTAAAAAAAAAAAAGTATAAACGTATTTTTATTATTATTTAAATTTTACAAAACTTATACTATTTATAAATAAAAAAAAAATTCTATCATAAAACAAAAATAGTTCTCTTTTATAAAGCTGACATAAGATATATACAGTGAAAAAATGCTTCCTAGAAAGTATAGAAAGATTTAACTTAAGTTTCAAATACTAAATATTTAAGAAAATAATAGTAAAAAAAACACCGTGATAGTGAATAATAGTGAATAAAACACCGTGCAATATAAAATCAATTGCAAATCATATACTAGAAATTACTAGGCAACAATTCATTCTTTCAATAATCATTCTTTTAACCCAATTTCTTTTGGAATCTAAGAATAATTTTTTTAAATGCAAGAATTTTCTTTCTAATATAGAATAGTTCGCATTTGTGTACATCCACTTTAAGCAATTTCAACAAACATTCCGGAGAATTTCAAAGAGATTAATAATATAATATTCTGTAAAGAAATTTGAACTGTTATGAATACAGGGAAATTTTCGATAGGATCTGAAAAGTTTTAAATTGAATTTTGAGTGGCTTTGTAACAAGGGTGAAATGTATATTAAATATTATATTTATTTATAAAATAAATTGTGAAACGTTATAATATTATTCAAGCAGTAGTTGTACTGTTTTTATAGAATATAATTTCCTTTGAAATAATTCCAATTTAAAATAGCATGTCAGGAAACGTAAGAATGTTTTGCAAAATATATTTACTATAAGATTTTTTTCCGAATTTATATTTGATCCTTTTATATGCTTTAAATAAACATGACATTTCTGAAAGTTTCGAAAAAAATTAACTCTTCTTTACAATTAATGTCAGAAGTTAATCATCATTTTAAGTTTAAATTTTAATTATCATTGACTTAGAAAAATAAAGCGAACTATATGAAAATCCGGTCAAGCTACACTTTTAAAGTAAACATTTAACAACACAAACATTACAGCCAAATGGAAATTTGCACGCACGTTTTGCAACAACAAACTCATTCTATAGTTTTTAAATAAGCACTTTTTTCTGTTGATTATTTTATTTAATATTTTTGTTAACAATCAAAATATTCAAGGAGCTATTCAGCGAGAAAAAAAAAGAATTCAAAGAGAAACAAATTACATTTTACCTTTCAAAAGTTCATGCGCCTAAAAAAACTGGTATGATTATAATTAATGTTTATTCAGTTCCTGACTTCTTCTGCATATAATTCCCTCATTTTAAAACAGAACGTTAAAGTGGTTTTGCATTTGAACAACGTTTGTTTTGTTTCAATCAAATAAAACACACGCTAATAACAGAACACAAAACACTCATATAAGTGAAACAGAAAAAGTAATTTAGATAAGAAAATGATATTCGAAAAAGGAAAGCTAACAAATAAAAGGAAATAAAACATTTGAAACCTAAACGATCTTTTTTTATAATTTTATCATCTTACAGATGATGAGTGCAAATAAATAAATTACATGATTTAAATATTTTTATTTCTTATTTAAAACCTAACGATATAGAACAGAAAATTAGTTGAATAAACGTTGTTTTTGTTTTATTTCAGCCAATAAAAAGAAGGTAAAATTATAATAGAAAATGCCTGGAATGGAGAGTTTGGGGAGATATCTACATAAGCAAATGACATAAAAAAATATGTGATACAACAATAATTTCGAATTTCAAGTGTTCTACTTTGTCGATCCATTTGTAATATATTTTCTTCTGGTTTAGAAAATCTACAAATCTACAAATCTACATATTTAATAAAACCAGCAAGGGAGAGCATGAGCAGGTTTTGTAGAAGATCATTTTTTGATAGTAAGTATTTTAAAGATACGTTGGTTTGAAAAACATCCAATGAACTGTGTAACTGAAAATTTCATTTGCGAATGTAAATATTATGAAGCATTTTTAAAATAAAATTGTATTTCAAATTTTCTATAGGGATATAAAGACATGGATTATGAAAAGAAATTCTTTTCAAAAGGATAAACTTTTCTTTGCATAGTATAAGTAAAATTTCTGCTTGAAATAAAACTGTATCGGTGCAAGTAGGTTTGAAACAATCAGTAGCAAATGCTGGTAAAGAATGAAAAAAATATATAGAAGCAGATTTTGTAGAATAATAATTTTTAATAGCAAGTATTTTAAAGATACGTTGTTTTGAAATATCCAATGAACTTTGTAATTGAGAATGTCATATGCAAATGTACATTTCTTGAAGGATTGTTAGGGTAAGAACATATTTCAAATTTTCTTTCAAACGAATTACTATATTTAATTATTCCAGGTATTGAAAATTTTTAATAACATTTACCACATCATAATAAAATGAAAAGTTTTGTTCAAGTAAAACAGTTTTAATGATTCAAAAATGAAATAACGCATTTCATTAAAAACCTCTTTTCATTTTTCAAGTATTTTATTTCATTGTTAATTAAAATCTGTTAAAGTATTAAGTAATTAAGTTATGACAAAACAGAATCATTAGTTTTTCCATAAAAGTTATTTTTCCATATAAGTTATTTTTTCCACTGCTTTATCATCAAGAATATCATTTTTACAATACTAGTCATGTTAATTTTTGTTCTTTATATTTTTAGTAATAAATTTAATTTTAACAAAGTTTCAAAAAAATACAACACTATATAACAACAAGAAAGAATCGATTTTTTGGGTTAAATGTAATCTCCTTTTATACACAGTGCAATATGTTTTAGTTATTACTCGTTAAATATGTTTTAGTTATTACTCATTAAATATGTTTTAGTTTTTACTAACTTGTTATAATCGTCATCTCGGCTTCTCATTTCTGAAAACAGTAATTACATGTCAATGAGCTATAAATATAATGATGATGATCATTCTTTTGCAACGTCGAATATTGGCAGTTCTCATGTACCACTTATATATTCCACGAAAAGCCCACTGACGAGAAAAAAAAGCGAAAATGAGTTTTAGTTTGCCCTCTGGAGGCTTAGGAATTTTTTAAAGAGTATAGTTAAATTTAGTTTTATTTTGTTAGTTTAGTAACCAGGAGAGGCAGTTAACTGTCTCATTTGTCATGCGGAAGAAAATTGGGAACACTCCTTTCGAAGCAATCTGATTATTGATGAGAGATGATCGTCATCGAGTTACCTAGTTTCTGAAAATGAGGCGTAGGGATTCGAACTTCAGCCTTCCTACACGCTAGCTGCGAAAGTTTCCATTACTGCAAGAGTCAACCAAGAAATCTTATTATTTTATTTAAGATAGAATACTGATTCAGTTTTTATCTTAAGAAATATATATGATAATTAAACAGATGATCAAAACAACAAGAAAGTAATTTTTACTCACCGTTATGATTTTTTTATGGCGTTTATTTTCTCAATTTTATTCAACTAAAGAATCTGAAATTCAGGAATGAATTAAAGAAGGTGTAATTTAAGAAAACTCAAAAAAGTATATTATAGTATATAATAAAACCAGTGCTTTCTTAGAGAAAGGGTGAGTTTGTGGATCTCGCGGCAGAAGGAAACTTTGGATCCTTTACGAAGGTTCTGTGAGATTAAGTGAATTAAATATTCATGAGGCAAAGTATAAAACAAACAGGTTTTTGTTTGCACAGCATAAAACTAACAGTATTAAAGAAATGCGACTCAAATTTCAAGAAGTATTCCCTTCCATCTCTCTTAATAATTCATGAGAATTTTTATTCAGAAAGTCAATATCTCCACTCAATAAACAAATTTTATCGGAATATATTTTCCACGGCCTTTTCTGCTTTTTCTACTTTCTGTAAGGCAGCTTTAAAAATGCTCTAAAAGAAGCAAACTTTAAAGTGAAAAATATTCTTAAGTTGTTCAACACTTTACAAGCGCGGTAAATATATAGATAACCGAAATCTGTATGATGTAAAACATCTTTTTATTTCCTGCGTTATTGATTACAAAAAACATCAATTAAGAATGTAAAAAAAAAAAAAAAAAAAAATGATTATGAGACTAGTTTTTGCGACAAGTGTTTAGTTTACATTAAATTAGACTCAGTGACACATTTAGAGTTAATTACAGAAAAAAATGGTTTGAGTTTACCATACAAAACAAATCTTGTCCACCAGTGAAGAAAATAATTTAGACTAAAGAGGACGCTGTTGATGCCCCTCAATAGGTGTTCCCATGGTCACGAAAGGTCGGCAAAAAGAGACATTGTTTTGAAATAAAAAAGCAGAAGCCTTTTAGGAATAGTAGTGCAATATTTATAATAATTAATTATAAATTAAAAAAAATATAACAACTTAAATAAAAGCTTTATACTAAGGATGCTCAGATTTCTAAAATCTACGGTCAAGCACAACGTAACATGTCGAAGGGCAGTACGGACACAGTGACACACTCACACACAAAAATAATTCCTAGAAAATTATCTCTTTTTATATAACAATAAATGAATAACATAACAAGCAATATAAAAAAAAATTTTAAGTCAATTCCTACTTTTTTTTCGCTATATTGCAGAGAAGTCCTTTAAAAATAAAGTTGAAATTTTCCCCTTACATCTGGCACCCTCTATTATTAGATACATGCAACTTAAATCTAAAAAAAAAAAACTAAAATTAATTAAGGAATTAACATTTGAAAAAACTATATTAACATCCAGTGTCATCCCCTACAAGTTCAAAAAAATGTATTTGAATTTGAATGGATCAATAAAAAGTAATTTATTAATGATTGAAAATTTGAACAAGTTATATTTAGTTTATAGTAATTAAAGGGCATCACTTGATCAGTTCATTCACTCTATCAGATATAATTTGGGAGCATTCACTATCTTAACAAAACGCAATGGATATCAAGTCTCCTTCCAGTTTTTAAGCATCATCATAGAATAACAGTGTCCTTTTAATAAGTGAATAGTCAAAGAATGACTCGAATTCAGATTGGCAAAGGATAAAGGACAGTACATGCTAGTTTCAATCACATCGAAGGGGTATAACTGTATCAGCTTTATCTTTTAGAGATAGTTAAAATTAAATTAGAAAATTACAGCATTTAAATTTCATACCCCATTCACTGAACGTTGAATTTATTTAACTAATTTGAAAGGATTTCTTTTTAAAGGAACCCAAATAACCTGTATTCACTGCAAAATGGGTTTGTATGAATATTGAAAACACTTGAAACAATTCATATAAAATTTGTTTTTCTTTTAATTTTAAATTATTAGACAAATTTTTAGATAAATATTAATGAGAAAGAAGCACAATTATTCATAAATGGCCAACTGATAGTCCAGTCGAAATATGATCTGTATAGCACATAGGACAACTCTGATTCGAATCGGCTTGCGGTTTCAGTTACAGTCACTGTTTGCAGATACGAAGAGATTTGATGGCTGTATAATAATGCACCTATAAATAAGTATTCAGAGTCAAACTGTCTGGTGGATAGACAGTTTTGTCACAAAAAGTTCCGACAGAGGGAATTAAATAAAATTCTAATTAAATAAAATTGTTTTATTAATGATTTAATAAAATGATAATAATTACACATGTCTTCTAATAATGTCAATTTGAAGATATGAATATATAAGTATTAAAATCTCTTTATCTCTGACATTGTCATGTTTAAATATTATTTCATCAGAAAAATTATAATTAAATTAGCTAGAAAATTAATAGTAAAAAAATTTAAATTAAACTTAGATATAACGTAAAAATGTGTAGGTATAAAAATATTATATTTGCTTAAGTTCATAATTTGTAAGCTTAAAAATATATCTTTTAATTATTATAAACTTTAAATATCAAAACAAAATCACACTCAAACAGTCTATACTTGAATTACATTTTTTCAAAAAAATGTAAGATATCTTCATTTAAGATTGATAATTTAATTTATTATACTGAAAACTTGGATTAAATATGTTGTGTCAAAAAAGTTAATTATAATTCAACTTCACCTTATTGTTTTAAAATAAATTTCGTTCTTCTTCATAAGGTTTCACGTATAGTTTGAAAAAGAGAATAGAAAAATCAAAATACCACTTTTAATTAATGTAGAGAAAACATGTGAAGTCTTCTAAGAGATACTCGAGAGGCTATTGAATGAGGTGAAAAGAAAGAAGTGGTAGTAAGATAACAAATAAAGTTTACTTAAGTTAAAATTAAGGAAGATTCTTAACTAAAATTTTAATATGTTTATTTAAAAAAAAGTTTATTATATGTTATGGATTCTTCAGAAAATAATTAAGTTAAATTGTAATTTTTTTTCCCAATGTTTCTTTTAAGCCTGGGTGTGTTTGCCACCTGAATCCCTGTTACTTATATTATATTAATACGTGGAAAGTGTATGGTAACTTCATAGAGAGTATGACTTAAATGCATGCACTGAACGAAAATTTACTTGAAATAACATGAGAATGCCTTCTACATCATTGCCAATGAAATAGTTTTTTAGCGTATTGATCCCGAGTGCAAATATAGAAGTATTCAGTTATACTCGCTTGATTCTTTCGAACTAAAGTCCCATAGTTTAGAAGGCAAAGCTACTATCCATTAAGTCCTCAACTCCTAATCATTATTCAAATTTCTATTAATGCAATACCTGCAATAACCTGAATAATTTATGTTGAATTAACTAAATACCATGGACTTGATGGCTCAGTATAATTAAGGTCTACGATAGTTTGCCACAAACTACGATAACTATTTCTCAGAAAGTTATGTGATTATTCACGTGATATTTTGATTGGGCTGTTAAAAAAATTAAAAAAAAAAGATTATTTTGGATACGCTAGATGCATGTAAATTTGGGGTGTAAGATGTAGATTTTGGTGTAAATAATAATGTAAAATATTTCTTATTAATTCTACGAAGTATACATCCATGATTCAATATTGCAATTGTATTATTTAGAAGTAAAATAAAAATAAAGTCTCGAAATACTTGAAAAATGAAAATAAAACGTAATTAGTTATAAATGCATTTAAGGCAAAATAATCAATTCATTATGTCTAAAATCCACATTGCTATGGTAAATGTACATATACAATTATATTATAACATTCATATTTTATAATAATATTCCTATAATAAATGACATTCCTATTTTATATTGTATGATAAAATTTATCAATATAAGGATAAATAAATAAAAAGGAAAACAATTAAATGATACAAAGCATAACATACTTTTAGAATATTAATTAGAAGAACATACATTTTATGCTTAATTTAGATTTAAATGTAAATAAAACATATTGCATTGATATAGCAGTGGTTTTCATCTTTTATAAATTTAACTTTAGACTGATTTGTGGTCGACAAATAATGATACAGAACAGCTAGGTGATATTTGAGAGCCTTATAAAATGGCATATCATATGATGGCATATGGCGAATGTGATTGTATTGGTACGTGTGAGTATCTCGGATCCACAGTGGTACTGCCTGGTGGGTGTTTTTCGTGCTTTCTGTCTTTCGATACACAAATATTACAGTCAGTCATCAATAGACCGTTGCAAATGCAAATGTGTTTTATGTGCATGTAAGTACTTCAAATTATTTATTGAATAGCATTGAATGATGAACCACTTATTTCGTATAGAAGTCCATGATTCCTTTTCGTTCTGCATTATGTTTGAAGTACAATAATTGATTATCCAATTACGTGAATCATTTTTAAATGTAGTATTAGCATCGTAGATATCGTGGGCCTATGAATGGTGAGTAAATGTCAGCCTTTTTAAATTTTTTGAATTACGTTAAACCACAGAAATACATCGTTTTCACTGTTTCAAGAATAATTTTGTTAAATTGTTCAATTAATTCGCTTGTGATTAAAATAGTAAAAGAATTTGAAGTAGTGAATAATAAGGAAAATGTTTTTGATTAGGATCAGCATTTATCGGAAAAATATTTACAACCTAGAAAAAAAAATAGTAAAAGCAAATAGGGCGTTCAAAAATTTAAATTCCCTTTTGATCTTAAAAATCATGAAAAAATTGGAAAAATTGATATCAAATATAAATTTTTATTTGCTAAAAATAATTATTCAGCTCTTTTAACAGCAATATCATCATAATGAAATTTTGTCTAAAATTCCATTTTAAAAATAGTATTACATAAAATGCTTGAATTGATTTTTTGTAAGTTATGTTTACTAAATGGAATAATTTTGGTCGTAAAATTTATTCTTGTTAAAATTTATCTGAAATGGATATAGATTTTCTACAAAAAAAATTGAAATTAATATTACAATAAAGTATTCAATTTCTGGCAACCTCTGAGCTTAAGTGCACGCAAGGCATCTTGGAAAAGCGAATATTTTTGAAGAAAATATTTTTAAAGAAATAATTTGAGAACAAAATATTTTTAAAGAAATAATTTGAGAACAAAATATTTTTATCTGATTCGACATTAAACAATTTTTTTAAAAAAAAAAGGCTTCTGGAAAAAGAATATGGGAAATTCGAGTGGTATAAAAAAGTACACACTTTATTCATTTAATTTAAAAAAAATAATTATGGAATTTTTTACTAGCAATAAAAATATTTCTGATTAAAATTAAAAATGAATTCAATTAAAGCTAAGCTGATATAAATTTTAAATCTATATATGTTTAATAATTTCTTAATATAAATTAAAAAACTGATGTAGCAGATATGTTTTTCTTTGATGACAGACAAGTTCACTCGTTATAACTTTGACAATCACTGCGATAGTTTTCAAAGAGTTTTGAATTTGCATTTGAATAGCGGAACTATTCCATTATATCTTAAAACATGGAATAATTAATTCTGAAATGATTGGTCTCTCACTGTAAGTTTGCAATTTATCTCAATAAGGATGACTGACAGTCGAACTAAGATTTAGAATTATTTATTATTGACGATAACTCAGAATTGCTATCGTAATTTCACTTGGATTAAATATGTGGAAAATTCATATATCCATGGTCATATAGAGTCTAGGAATTTAAAACATCCAACAATTAAAAAGTTCATTGTTCTATGGATTTTGAAAGCAATTTTCTATTGAATAATTTGAGTGGATTTAAATCATTATGGTCATAATTTGCTCATTTCATACTCATAATTTGAAGCACTCAGATTTAATATATTAAATTTATTATAAATAATTTAATATATTAAATTACTTATTTTAATAGCGAAAAATTCTCTCTTAGTTAGAAAATTTAGAGGTTAAAAGTTTCAGAACCACTTCAATAGTTTGCAAATAGTTTTAACCACTTCAATAGTTCAATAGTTTTAAACTTCTGTCTGAATAGCGAAACTATTCTATTGTCCGATGTCCAGTCTGAAAACATGGATTCATTGATTCCGAAATCATTGATCTTCTATTCCAAATTGGCAATTTATCCCGAATGAGGAGGACTGACATTAGAGCTGAGCTTTAGAAGTATTTATGGTTTTCGAAAACGGAGAATTCCTGTCGAAAACCCCTTGGATTAAATGCCTTTCTATTGGTCTAGGAATTTAAAACATCCAGGAATTCAGAAACTCATTGGCTCTTCCCATTGGCGTTTGAAAGGAATAGTCCAATGAATAATATGATTGAATTTAAAATAATATTTTATTATTTGGGGAAAAGTCTATTTTATAAAATAATGACGTAAAATAAGCTCGCATTTTGAAGTATTCAGATATAGTAATTTTAATATTATTTAAAATTAATGAATAATGAACTAAATTTTAGGAATAAATAAATAATTGTTATTAAAGCAAGAAGTCCTGTTTAACATTAATTTTTAAAATAAAACCAAAATGCTTTCCTCAGAAATAAAAAATATATTTCGGTTTTTTATTACTGTTACAGAATGACCATGCATAAGAAGGCTACAAATATAGATTAAAATTGGTTGTAGAACTGCAAAAAATAGTTCATGACTGGTTTCATAGTGAACAAAATACATTCTTTTGCAGAAATATAATTGTTCTTTGTAAGTGTTAAAAACAACTTATTTTGTGTTTGATGATGATATGCAGATACACTCTTGTCCATAAATTAAGGATAATTCAGAATCACACAGAAGTTTAACTCTAAAATAAAAATTTCACCTGTAGAATTATCACACACCTCTTCAAGAAGAATATGCAAATTACAGGAAACCACCAGATGGCGCGGATAGTACGTCACAATGACGAGAGTGTAAGAGAGGGGTATATAAGGAATGGTGGCAAAGAAGTAAAATTGCTCACAAGCGTTTTAAAAGCCTTTCAGTGCAATAACCGCATAGTTATGGCACAAAGGAAGCATTTGGATGATTTTTTACGTGGCAGAAGTATCGGGCGACTGGAATGCGGACGTACCCAGCTGGAAGTAAGAAGTAAGAGGAACTTGGAATCGCCCAGAGTGTCATCTCCAGGCTTTGGCAACAATTCCAAGATGATGGTAATGTGAGTAGATGTTACAGCACAGGTCGCCCCCGAGTTACAATGCCGAATCAGGACCGGTATTTAGCAGTTACTGCCAAAAGAAACAGACGGAGCACAGAATCAGACCTGTCTCGTCAGCTCTCTTCAGCTACCGGTATGACAGTTTCAAGGCAGACCGTGTACAGACTTTTCAGGCACATTGGTATATATGCTCGTAAGCCTGTCATATGTGTTCCACTTACCGCAACTCACTGTCGCCTGCGATTAACCTGGAGTAGAGAGCATGCATTGGGGACACCGCAACAGTTGTCTTGTGTGATGTTTTCCGACGAGTCCAGGTTTAGTTTGCAGTCATATGAAGAGCGCCAGGTATCCGTTACCACCAAGAGAACACCATTGAACGACACCGTTACGGTGGTGCAGGATGGCTCGTTTGGGGAGGAATTATTATTCTTGGTTCCAGAATTGACCTGCATGTTCAGAGTGTAACGATGACAGGCCACATCTATCGGGATGTCATTCTGGAACAACATGTACGTTTGTTTCGGGGCGTCATGGGTGCTGAATTTCTGTTTATGGATGACAACGCCCGTCCTCACCGTGCAAACATTGTAGACGAATGCCTTCAATTGGAGGATATCACCCGTATGGATTGGCCAGCATACTCACCGGAATTGAATCCAATAGAGTATGTGTGGGATATGCTTGGTCGACGAATTGCAGCCCGTCAATCCCCTCCCACCTGCAACCGGAACTTCGGAGGGCATTGCTTGATGAGTGGTGTAATATTCCCCAAGATCAGATTGATAATTTGATACTCAGCATGCCTAGGCGTTGTAAGGCCTGTATTGCATCGTCCGGGAGACATACTCCATATTAACCATCATACTAACCATGTTATACTGTTTTTTGTAAATAGGTTCTTTTTTTGAAATTTGCTCCAGGGAGTAAAAATCGCAATTTTTATTAATTATATCAAACGTATAGCATCTCTAATGCTCTTTACCTTTTGTTTAATAAATAGACTTTAAAAATAAGCCAAATTTGTTTTGCTTCTGTCTCTTTCTTTGCCTGAGCTTTATTATCCTTAATTTATGGACATGAGTGTATTTCACATTTGCTCAATAAGTTATTTCTTATAACATTCATTCAACTGACGTAGGTATACAATCTCGTACCTAGCAATTGAAGAGTGGAAAAAATATGCTATCTTGTCACTGAAATTCAGATGTTTGAAGTTTCAGAATCAGGGTAATAGAATTTTGTTGGATAGATAAATGCTATGGAATAGTTTTAATTTAATAGTGGAATACAATGGAACAGTTTCATTTTCCAACTTTCGAATGGATAGCGAAATTATTCCCTTATCTGATGTCTAGTCTGAAAACATACATTGGCTGATTTTGAAATCATTGGTCTTATATTATAAAGATAAGAAAATTGTAAATATGCATATATATATAGTAAGTACTTTTATTGTAAGTATTATTTTTTTTATTTGTCAGCCATTTATTGCAATGTTGATGTTTTAGTATTCTTCTAAACGAGTAAGTACTGTATAAGGTCATGAATTTCGGTGGAATTTAACCGATATGTATAACTAATGAAGGAAAAATAACTGCAAAATTTAGAAAAGATGGATAGAAATTTAGATTAAATATTAGATACAGAAAAAAACACGAAAATATAAATTGATACAAGATAATTCAGTTTAAATCGAAGTAAATCATATTTAGAAAACTCCTTGCGATACACACATTAATCATTGAATTTATTTCAAAAGCCCTCGATTTTTTAATAAAAAAAATCAATCAATGTTAGACGTTATAATTATAAAATATTTCATAAGATATCAATGGTATATCAGCGTATATTTTCGGTTTATATCAATAGACATAGTCAAAATCAAAATGATCATCGTCCTCATATGTCTACGAATAAAATTTTAAAAGCCATAGAAATTAGAGAAACAATTCGATATTTCAACAATGTTTTCATTTAATATATTTCATTAACTATTTACCAGTGTTAATCCTTCGCGTTCTTGGTTATTCGTTTATTTATAACTATTAATAATTTTATGATGTTATAAGGCAAACTTTAGTCAAATAGGATATTATCATTTTATCTTTCAATTTTATATTTTTTTTTGTATTTTCCCACAAAATAAATATAATTTAACATCCTCTAAATATCCCTCTAAAAAAACACAAAAAAGAGACTTTTGGTTAAACCATTCAATTACAAATGATTAAAAAACTAAAAAAATTATAAAATATCAAACTGAAAAACCATCTATTTCTTTATAAGTTGTATTCTTCAAAGTGAGCATTAAACAAGCACATTACAGCTAAATGGAAATTTGCACGCTCCTTTTGCATCAGCAACTCATGCGTTGTTTTTTAAATCAACATTTTTTCGTTCTATTTTCTAATGCTTTTTTTTATTCTTTTATCTTTTTTTACATTGATTTGATATTTTCTGTTCAAACAGTAAGGAAATGCAAAGAGTATCTCAGTAGTGAAGTAAGAATATCTATTAACTAAATTGAGAATTCATAAAGAACAAATTACATGTTATGTTCCTAAAGGTCATGAATGTAAATAAATAAATCTACAAAATGAACTTCATTCCGTTCTTGACTACACTGAATTCTTCCTTCTGTTTTTCTATTTAAACCAGACAATAAACAAAAGAATGTTCAGAATGATGTTTACTTCGTTTCCAATAATAATAAAAGGAAAAAGCTCATACTAGAACAGAAAGTGCTCAAAAGTCTGAGATTGTGACGTCATCTAGAAAAGCAAACGACCCTTTGAGAAGAAAAATAAACAAACTGAACAAAGAAAAACAATTTCGAATGATTTTAGACGACCATTTCTTAACATTGTGTTTAGAATATCGTCTTAGTTTCTAAAATCATCAATTGAAAACCCGTATAAATGTTGAAGTACATTATTGTTCAATAAAATGTAACGGAAAACTTTTTTTTTTCGATTAACAAAAAAACAGAAAGGTTTTAAAAGTTTCAAGTATTCCTTTTGTTAAAAATTAAAGAAAAGTATTTAAAAAAGGAAGATTATTTGTGTAAAGTAGTGATAAAAAAATTGTATAGTAAAAAAAAATTGCTTCTGATAAAAATTTATTAATACCACCGAGTTTAAAGAAAAGAACAGTGAATTGATAAATTAGTAAAAAACCAGTGATGTCGATTCTTGTTTCAAACATTTTATTCGGGGGATTTAATAATTTTAATAATTTCTTAAAATTATTTTCTGTTCATATCTCATTGCTCAAATCTGAAAATTATTTTTTACCAACTTTTAGGAGAGGTATTGTAAAGGTAATTATTAGTTTAAAAAGTTTAAAAGATTTATATTTTTAAGAAATGTTTAATTAATCATCTGAGAACTAAAACAGACATGACAAAATGAGTTACAAAATGAAAATAAAATCATGCTAGTACTCACAACTGTAAAATTATAACTTAGATTCATAAATGCAATATTTTGAAAAGGAAATGCATATTGTACTTTGTGATGCTGAATATAAAATTAAAAATACAGAATTTTTCCTTAGGGTGTTCATTAGTATAGGTTTTGCAAATAAAGTTCACACTATAAAAAAGTAATTCATATTTAATTTGTGTAGTTAACGAATATACTTCAAAACAATTATTTAGTAATACGTAATATTTTCATTTTTCGTTTCTCTTACATTTGTTATATAATATCACACTATATTTTTTTACTTATCTTAATTCAATGTATTCTTGTAATTCGATAATTGGCATTCATTTTCTATTTAAATTTATTAGTATTTTTTTACTATCCTCACAGATTTAACTGGTAGGAGTAACAAGGCCCGGATATGGGAATGATACCTTTTTCGTTTTACGATTAGTGACGGCTGAAATTAGCATTTTTTTTCGTCTAATGCAGACGACAAACACTTAGACAACTTGGTCTTGGATGCCTTAAGGCAAGCTCTGCACAAACGTTACTCACTTTGCATGACCCAGGGGTCGCGTGTAACTTGAAGATAAGCCACGGACGCGGAATAACAATGCCCCCGCAACGCTCTACGAACATATTCGACCGGGACCTACGGTTTAAAGTGAATTCCGAACCACTACAACATCTATGGCACCGCCGGGACTCGAACCCGAAGCCTGTGGTACCGAGCGCCAGAGCACTAGCCACTCGGCAATTCAGGCCCGGCTGAAATTAGCATAAAAAATATAAATTTCTTATCTACACTTTAGAAACACACTTATTGCTTAAAGATTTTCAACACTTCATTTTATGAAGACATTAAAATAAAAAAAGTTTCCACTAACCGTTTTATCAGAGTTTTATTTATCGGAAAAAAATGGAGATACCATCTTAAGATTTCGAAAGTGAGACTAGACGGATTGCGCTAGAAAGTCATCCTCTTAATGCAGCCCAACATCACCATTCTTAAGCACTCCCCGGGGGTCCTTCCTCCGTTTCTTTGCTTACATATACCTCAGAGGAGACTATTCAAAAATTTTTGTGAATTTCGAAGCCGATCTGTCTCCAAGTACTAAATGGACGCACTTAAGAAATGATGGGAGAAGATGCCCGAGAGAACGGCCATTGTCGTTTCGCGACAGGATTCTTTAGATATATATAAATTTTTGATGATTTGGAGCTGGATGTTTTTGTTTCGTGAAAGTAAATTACGAGTGGCAAATAGAATGGGAAATTTTTGAAAGATCTCCCGTTCAATATCAATATGTTTTAAAAAATGCTTCTAGATCTCATAATCAGCTTTTCTCTTTCCGTTTTATTTTACATACACTGTATCTCGCATCTGTTTGTCTGAATATTTTTTGAATAATGTATTTTCCCAGTTGCTTACTTTTAAGATACTTTAGCAAAATCGAGTTTTCAACGCCGAAAATCAAACTTATATGTTGTGAAAAATGCCTTAACTTATTTAAACTGTTATGAATAAGACTTATAGTTTTTTTACGATTTAATGAATATTGTTTAAACAACAGAAAAAAAACTTTTAAAAGAAAACATTTGCAAATGCTCTAAAATTCAAATAAATTAAGATTATTTTTAATTTAACATATAATTTAACTTAAACAGTACTTTTCATCAAATAATAATAAAATTTATTCATTAATTATTTTAAAAAAAAAAATTCCTAGTTTTCAAAAAATTAAATAATTTTAAACTATTTTTAACAAACTACTCTTTAATGTATAGTAAAAATATAGCAAACGTACACTTCTCCTAATTTTAATAAAAATTTATGGCGTTTTTTTATAGATAGTTCATTTGGTATATCACAAAAACTTAATTCTTAAGAATGATAACAATTAAATAATAATGAATTAATTAGTGATGTTTGTTTACAAATTCCACTGGATTGATTTTAAACGTTTTTTTTAATGTAATCAGATGATTAGATTTATGTGAGGCTTTTATAACATCAGAGAAAAAGCACGATAAAAATTTTTCTTATGAAAATAAAAAATAAAAAATTAAATGAAAATAATATGAAAAAAATCGTCTGAAAAGTGTTCGCATAGTTACTGCTTGTTAACGACTCAATAAAGTAAAATAATAACTTTGATTATGAGCGTATCAGAAAATCCACCATACATATTTTTGAGCCCTACAAGGATTAAATTTTTGTATCGTTGTGATCGGATTTTTTTTGAAGTAGGTAAGTTTGTAAGTCTTATTATTTTAAAAATTATTTTGGTTATTATTTAGGTTATTTAAAATTTAGGCTCTTTAAGCTATATTTTTTTATAGTAGCAATTATAAGTTTACATTCTCAGATTTCTTAGGAAATATATTTTATTTTTTTGTAAAAGAGAGATTATTAATCTTTAATCGTTAACTCTGCAAATTGTGGTCTGTTTACTTAAAACTTTTTTTTATTCCAAGTATTCATGAAGAAAGCTCCGAACATTTTCAATAAGGAAATGAATGTATTAAAAATATAAAAACAATCAACACCTTCCAGTAAAATATTTTGAATTATTTTCATGATACATACATTTCAAATTAAATTAATTGATAAAAATATTTTATCTGAAATTTTTTAAATACTATAGGGCTTAGTTATGATTATTATTTATCAAGTAAATTTATTTTTTTTAATAATTATTTATTATTTCTTTAAAATATTTATATCTTTCATAATGAGTAATATGTGTTTTAATTAATCTGTATTGAAAAATAAGCAATTCGTTTTAAGTAATTAAATTCTAAAAATATTTTTTTCTATTTAAATAAAAATACATTATAGTAAAATAAGTAGCAAAGTAGTAAAAATAAATCCCACTGAGGTTTAATATTTGAAACAAGCTAATAAATACTTTTAAGTAATTTATCTAACCAATTTATTTAATTTATGAATCATTATTGTATTGAAAAATGATATTTTATGATATTTCTTTGCTCAAATAAACTAATACATTCATACCAGAGAAAAATGTAATTTTTTTAATAAAGTATTTATATAAGAATGAATTTAATTAATTAATATTATATTATGTTTCTGTAATAAATTGTGCACAGAATTTTTTCATCATATATGTATATCTTAAATTTAATTTTAAGAAGAGAATAAGTTTCAAAATTAATAAAATATTTTAATAACGTAGTATGTAAATTTTAAAACAAAGAAAAACAAATCCAAATAACGTAAAAAAAATGCTATACAACAAACTCGTTATTCGAAATATCCTTACTCATTCATACTTATTTAGGACATTTTATCAATCACTTAAAATGTTCAAAAACTAATTACACTTCCGAAACACACACACATGAAAAAAAATTCCAATTCATTATTATGTTTCTTTTAAAATAAAATAATATATAGATATTTAAAGAGTCTACACAGGATATAAAATTTTCTTTATATATATCTATGCAAATTTGGTTTTGATTTAAATTATTTATGTAATTTTTGTTAATTTGTATTAATCATTTCTGTCAAGCACTGTATACCTTTTTACAAACCAGTAACATAATAATTAAAAAAGTATTCATCGCTATGACGAACAGCTTTTATTACATTAAATTACTCCTAATCAATTTATATGATAATATTAACACATCCACATTTCTTGAATGAACAGAACATTTCTAAAGCAGACGTAAGCATGACTGAATCCTATTTTGAATTATATATATCCTATATTGAATCACATGACTGAATCCTATCTTGAATCCTATTTTATGTGTGTGTTTTTTGACTTGAATCTGAATGTGAATCTGAATCTTTGTGTGTGTCATCTGAAAAATCTGACTTAAACATCTGAAACATCTGACTTAAACATCTGAAACATCTGACTTAAACATCTGAAGTCATATTTGATGTTGCATGGCATTTTTATCCAATAATGCAATAGTTCATTTTTGCCACCTTTACACTTTTAAAAAAAACAATAGAGACTAAAGTCTCTGATTGAATAATGAAATGGGTTTTAAAAACAGGGGCAATGTGCAAGTAGTTTTATTAAAAAGATTTTATTGGTTTATTTTTATAAAGCTTTTGTTTTTGAATTAACACTACATTAACATTTAACCATTTAACTACCAATTAACATTTTTTTCCTGAAAATTATTGGATTAAGAATTATTATCTGCTAAAAATTGTCAATTGCAGTTTACCATTAAAAAATGAAACGAAATGGATAATTTATTTTTAAACTTTTTATTTAAAATCACAAAAAAAGTTCACTAGAATATTACATGTCAAAATAACTATGCATATTTTTATGCAAAATTGTGAACAATTGCTAGAAAATTATATAATTTTAAACATATTAAAAATATTTGATTTGAAATTAAACTAGTAATTGTTAAATAAAAAAATATTTTCCGCATTAAAATTTGTCACAATTACACGTCTATAATGTTACGCATTTTTAATTATTACTAATTGCTGAACTAATGATAACTTAAGTTTACGTCGTTTGATGGATTTTTCTGAATTTTATTTTGATCGTATTTAATTTTTAATATATTAATTAATATTAAAATTTTATGTATATTAAATACATTGCAACCAATCAACTTCAGGAATTTGATAGAAAAATAATGCAAAATCTAGCATTAGTAGAATAAATTTTTGATTAAAATAAACATCTATTAAAAAATAAAAAAAGTATAAAAATATTTTTATTATTTTTAAAATCTTATAAGCTTATGCTATTTTTGAATAAAAATAGTTTTTATCATAGAACCGAAATACTTCTCGTTTATAAAGTAAATATTATAATAATATAGTAAGAAAATGCTTTGCGAGTAAAGTTTAAAAAGTTTTAAATTAATTTTAAAATAAATATTTTCGAAAATAATAGATCCTCAACAAAGCATCCTGCAATGAAAAACCAATTGCGAATTGTATACTAAAAATTACTAGGCAACAAATGTTTGATCGTAATAAATCATTCTTTTAACGCTACTTCTTTTGGAATCTTTCGGAACATTTTTTTAAAATGCAAGAATTTTATTTCTAATATAGAATAGATATTCCGGAGATATTTGAAGAAATTAATAAAATAATAGTATGCAAAGAAATTTGTATTGTTACGGATATAGTGAAACTTTCAATAAGGTCTGAAGAGTTTTAAATTGAATGCTGAATTCATTTTTTTAATATGCCTTTGTAACAAGGATGAAATATATATTAAATACTATATTTATTTGTAAAAATAAATTGTGAAACGTTCTAATATTATTCAAACAGTAGCTGTATTCTAAGAAGAATATTATAGAATAAAAGTTTCTTTGAAATAATTCCAATTTAAAATAGAATGCCAAGAAACATAATGTTTTGCACGTTATATTTACTATAAGAAGTTTTTCGAATTTATATTTGATACTTTCATATATTTTAAACAAACATTTCATTTCTGAAAAGTTTCAAAAAAATTAATAAAACAATAGTCTGCGATGAATTTTAAACTTTTGCCTGAATAGCGAAACTATTCCATTTAATCTAAAGTCTGGTCTGAAGGACATGGAGTGATTAGTTCTGAAATCATTGGTTTCCCGCTCAAAGTTGGAATTTCTCCTAAATGCCGGAAATCATCTTTAATGGTAATATTTGGTTTCAATAACCTAGAAATCCTATGAAAATTTTCTAGTTTTATTGTTCTAAGTCTATTATAAAGCCTTATAAAAATTTTTTATAGTTACTCAATTATTGTATTAGATTTCAAAGAGTGCTTTTTACAACATTATATGAAACTTAATCAGCAGAGTAAATAAACGTAAAATGTGAAGTTTAAAATACTATCGAATTCTCGAATTTCAAAATTCTTAAAAAGGTATCTTTTTTATTATTGAAATATTATTTTGGGGTTGCTTTCTTAAATTGCATTGGTTTTAATTAAATTTTGAATTGAAGAATTTTATCTCCCTTTTATTCTTCCTTACAATGTGAGAAATTAATCATCATTTTTCAATGCAGCAAGTAAATGCAAGCCAATTGCCTATGAAAGTCCTTTTGAAATTATTACTTTTTCTTTCTTTCTCATGAATGTAGCAGATCATTCGTAATGAATAAAGCGAAAAAAGAAGAAAAAGGTATTTTTTAATTTTTTACTTTTTTTGTATGCTTTTCATATATGTTGTAGTATAATTTCTTTAATAGACTTATATAAAAAAAACCTTCTAAAAACACAGAAAAATATTTTTAAGTTTAAATTTTAATTATCTTTCACTTGGAAAAATAAAGCGATCTATATGAAAATCCGGGCAAGCTACACTTTTAAAGTAAACATTTAACAACACAAACATTACAGCCAAATGGAAATTTGCACGCACGTTTTGCATCAACAAATTCATTCTATAGTTTTTAAATAATCACTTTTTTTCTGTTGCTTGTTTTATTTAATATTTTTATTAAACAACCAAAAAATTCAAGGAGCTGTTCAGCGAGAAAAAAAAGAATTCGAATTTAGAATTCAAAGAGAAACAAATTACATTTTACCTTTCAAAAGTTCATGTGCCTAAAAAAACTGGTATGATTATAATTAATGTTTATTCAGTTCCTGACTTCTGCATATAATTCCCTCATTTTAAAACAGAACGTTAAAGTGGTTTTGCATTTGAACGAATTTTGTTTTGTTTCAATCAAATAAAACACACGCTAATAACAGAACACAAAACACTCGTATAAGTGAAACAGAAAAAGCCATTTAGATAAGAAAATGATATTCGAAAAAGAAAGCTAACAAATTAAATGTAAAATAACATTTGAAACCTAAATGATACTTTTTTTTATAATCTTATTGAGCTATCTTACAGATCATGATTGTAAATAAATAAATTGCATGATTTAAATGAACTTCATCTCCTTTTTAACTTCCTGTAATTTATTTTTCTTTTTGTTTCTTATTTTTAACGATGTATTACAAAAACGATGAATGAACAGAAAATGAGTTGAACAAACTTTACTTTTGTTTTGTTTCAGTTAATAAAAAGAAGGTAAAATTAGAACAGAAAATGCATGGAATGGAGAGCTTGGGGAGATATCTACATAAGCAACTGACATAAAAAAATATGTGATACAACAATAATTTCGATTTTAAAGCGTTCTACTTTGACGATTCATTTGTAAAATCTTTTCTTCTGATTTAGAAAATTTACATATTTAATAAAACCAGCAACCATGAGCTGGTTTCGTAGAAGATCATTTTTTGATAGTAAGTATTTTAAAGACGCGTTTTTTAATAATTTTAACGAGTCATCTTACAGATCAGGAGTGTAAATAAATAAATTGCGTGATTTAAATGAAGTTCATTCCATTCTTAACATCATGTAATTTATTTTCTATTGATTTCTGATTTAAAACTAAGCTAGATAGAACAGAAAATGAGTAGAAATAAACTTTGCTTTTGTTTTGTTTCAATCAATAAAAAGAAGGTAAAATTACAATAGAAAATGCATATACTTTGGAGTTTGGGGAGATATCTACATACGCAAATGACATTCAAAATATACATAAAAGAACTAAAAATTTCTACATTAAGGCATCCTATTTTGACGATCCCTTTGTAACATCTTTTCTGCTGATTTAGAAAATTTACTTACTTTATAAAACTAGCAAGGGAAAACGTAAGCAGATTTTGTAGAAGATCATTTTTTTTTTAATAGTAAGTATTTTAAAGATACATTGGTCCAAGACATCCAACGAACTTTGAAATTTGTCATTTTGTTGTAAGATTGTTAAAGTAAAAATATATGTAATCTTTTCTGTAGGGAAATAAAAACAGCGATTGTCGAAAGAAATTTCTTAAGAAAATTATAAACTTTTATTTGCATAGTACACGTAAAATTTTTGCTTGAGATAAAAATGTATCGGTGCAAGTAGGTTTGAAACAATAAATTGCGATAGCTAGAAAATAATGAAAAAATATTATAGAAGCTTTACTTGCATTAAATGTTTTATTCACAATGATGTTTTTTACATTAAATAATTTTACTGAAATAAATTTTCTAAAATTTATCTTATTAATGTATAAATATAAATATTTTTTGCAGTTATATTTGTAATAGTGAAAGCCATTGTAAAAACAATTAATAGTTTAAAAAATATGAATCAAAATATTTTATACTTTTAATGATGTTTAATGTATGTTTTAGAACTAAAACCAAAATGGAAAAATAAAGGATGATATCCTCCTCAAGCATTAGTGAACATATTTATCTTTCTGGTTAAAACATCAAATTTCAGAATTAAAATTTTTCTTATAAAATAATTTAGGATACTAGATATAATATGAGATGCTTAGTAATTTTGTTATTTAATATTAACCAAAATTTTTCATATAAAATTTTAATAATATTCCTTACTACTTTTACTTTTTTCTTACTTCTATATACAATCAATTATATTTATATTTATTTAAAAAAATAAAATTAATGTACAATTTTATGAATTTGTTTTCAATGATTTAAAAATATTAATATTTCAATTGTTATGAAAAGTTAGTAAAACGTTTCTGTCGATAAAATTCAGCAAAGAATCCAATAAGATATCAAAATCAATTTCTTTAGGAAAGTTATTTTTCATTATTTCTTTCATTCTCTAATTTTTGAGATAACAATAAATAATTCGCTTTAAATGTATCATTAAAAGTAAAATGTTTAATTAAAAAGATTTTAAAAGGACTTCCATAAAACATTGAATTTATTTCAGGAAACTAAAAGTAAAAAACATTTTTGCATTGATATTTTGCCATGGATTTTATTTACAACATATTGCACTAATTAACAAACGAATCGATGTATTTAATTAACACAGGTATTAATAATATTTACTACATCTTAGTAAAATGAAAAAAAAAAATGGTTCAAGTAAAACAGTTTTAATGATTCAAAAATGGAAAAATGCATTTAATTAATTTTAAAAAACCTTTTTTTTTATTTTGCAAGTATTTCATTTCATTGTTAACTAAAATCTGTCAAGTCATTAGGGTATCACAAAACAGAGTCATTAGTTCTTCCATTTGTAGCATTTTTAAGCAAGTTAAATAATTTAACTTTTAATTCATTATACTAAGTATAAAATTAAAGCTGTCAAAAATGTGTTGAAATAATTGGGCGAAACATTTACGATGTTGTAATTATTTTTGTTTTTTTTAATTTAATTACTCATATTTGATTATTTTCGAGGTTTTAACAATTTTTTGAGTACTCTCGTTATAAGCAATATTGATACTAAGAGAACGGATCGGGCAAAATACATTATTAGGACGTCCTCAAGATACACTATATTGACGAACAAGATACGCTAATATTTCTTAAGATGCAGTATCTTACTATATAAATATGATAAATGAATCGATGATCAAAACAAAACAAAAATATGTTTCTGTTCACTGTTGTGATTTTTTTAAGATGTTTATTTTCTCAAATTTATTCACCTAAAGAATCTGCAATTCAGGAATGAATTACAGAAGTTCTAACTTAAGAAATCTTAAAGAAGTATATTATAGGGCGTCGAAGATAATAAAACCAGTGCTTTCTTACAGAAACGGCGAGTTTGTGGATCTTGCAGGAGAAGAAAACTTTGGATCCCTTACGAAGGTTCTGCGAGATTAAGCGAATTAAATATTCAGGAGGCAAAGTATAAAGCAAACAGGTTTTTGTTTGCACAGCATAAAACTAACACTATTAAAGAAATGCGACTGAAATTTCAAGCGGTATTCCCTTCCATCTCTCTTCATAATTCATGAGAATCTTTATTTAGAAAGTCAATATCTTCACTCAATAAACAAATTTTATCGGAATATATTTTTCACCAACTTTCTTTTTTATCAAACCTATTCTGTTTTTTCTACTTTTTTTAAGGAAGCTTTAAAAATTCTCTAAAAGAGGCAAAATTTAAAAGTGAAAAATACTCACAAGTTGCATAACATATTATGAGTACGGTAAATATAGAGATAATCGAACTCTGTATGATGTAAAGCATCATCTTATTTAATGTGTTACTGATTGGAAAAAAAAGAATATGATGATTTGACTAGTTTGAATGGCAAGTATTTATTTTACGTTAAATTAGATTTATTCAAACTTTTAGTGATACTTTCAGAAAAAAAAAAATATTTGAGTATAATAAAAAAGCAAGTCTTGTCCACTACTGAGGAATTTCATTTAGTTAAAAGAGGACGCTGCCGTTGCCCTGTAATTGACGTTGCCATATTCACGAAATTATCGGCTGGGAAAGCCAATGTCTTTTATGGGTAACTACTCTGCATTTGCGTGTCTTATGGGAGAAAAGTCAGAAAACTCTCACCAGGCAGTCCGACTTTTAATGCGAGACACATTGTCACAATCACCATCGAGTCTTTTCGTTTCTGCAAGCAATGACCACATGTTAATGAACTATTAGTATAAAGATGCACATATTCTCCTTTCTTGTTGAATACTGGCAGGTCTCATGTACCTTTTACACATACCACAAAAAGCCCACCGGCGGTGGACAATGTCGCTGAGAGGAGTTAGGAATATTTTTAGGAGTTTACTCAGATTAAATTTTATTTTATTTTAATGTTTGTTTATCAATTTGGTGTCCCCAAGAGGCAGTTAACTGTTCCATTTTTTTATATGGAGAAAAACTGGAACACTCTCTAAGCAGTCTGATTATCTATGCGAGACGCTTTTACAAAAATTGTCACAATCACCATTGAGACTCCTAGTTTCTGAAAATGCTGCTTTGAAATTCGAACTTCTGCTCTCAAGCACACTAGCTGCGAAAGTTTACCAGTGGGCAACGAGTCGGGCTAAATATACATAATTATTTTTTTACGATACGATATTGATTAACCTTTTATCTTATTAAATAAATATGATGACTGAATTGATGATAAAAATAATACAAAAATATGTTTTTACTCACTCTTGTGATTTTTTTATAGGTGATGTTTGTTTGAAAAAACATTTTTCAAATTTATTCACCTAAAAAAGCTGAAATTCAGGAATGAATTAAAAAAAGGTGTAGCTTAAGAAAACTTAAAGAAGCATGTTATAGGGCGTCAAAGATAATAAGGCCTGTGCTTTCTTGCAGATATGGTGACTTTGTGGATCTTGCAGTAGAAGAAAACTTTGGATTTCTTACGAAGGTTCTGCGAGAATAAGGAAATTAAATATTCATAAGGCAACGTATAAAGCAAACAGGTTTTTGTTTGCACAGCATAAAACTAACAGTATTAAAGAAATGCGACTCCAATTTCAAGAGGTATTCCCTTCCACCTCTCTTAATAATTCATGAGAATTTTTATTCAGAAAGTCAATAACTTCACTCAATAAACAAATTTTATCGGAATATATTTTTCACCAACTTTCACCACTAATCTGTTTTTCCTTCCTTTTTTTTGAGCCATCTTAAAAAATGCTCTAAAAGAAGCAATATTTAAAGTGAAAAATATTCTTAAGTTGCATAACACTTTACAAGAACGATAAATATAGAGATAATCGAAATCTGTATGATGTAAAGCTTCTTCTTATTTAATGTGTTATTATTCGGAAAAAATATCTATAAAGTGTAAAACAGGGAATATAATGACTAGGCTAGTTAGGTTGACAAGTATTTATTTTACATTAAATTAGACTCATTCAAACCTTTAGTGTTAATTATAGAAAAAAAATGTTTGAGTATAATAACAAAACAAGTCTTGTCCACTACTGAGGAAGTTCATTTAGTCAAAGAGGACTCTGCTGATGACCTGCAGATGACGCTGTTATATTACCGTAAGCAAAATATGGAAATAATTATGAAATAATAAGGCAGAAGTTAATTCAAATAGTAACTAAATATTGATAATTAATTATAGTTTTTAAAAATTAATGACGATAATTACAGAGAAAAATAGAAGCTTTAGACTAAGGATGCTCAGACCTCTAAAGTCTACTAATCGTATGTACTCAACGTAACATATGATTCCTAGTAAATTATCTGATATACGTATATTTTGCATCTTTATACTTAATAATATATATATATATATATAATATATATATATAAAATAAAGCACTCGATGCATGATATTACATTAGTTTAATAAATGTTTGTTAATTTAGTTACATTTTTTAGTAAAGAATCGCAAAAGATATGAGTCAAGGGATTGTTATTTGTCTATATTCATGCTTAAAAATATTTGTTCGCAAATATGTGTTCATGCAAGCAGATTTACGCAATTTAACGTTTTATTTAAATAGCGATCCGGGATATCAAGTTACACACAAAGCATCGAATGCCGTAGGTGCAGTACAATACAAAATACTACATCGGAGGAAGTTCGGGGAAAGCAAAATAGGGGACGGAAATAGAAGCAATGTGAAGGAGATCGTCGTATGAAACGGATTGTAATGTCTAAACAGAAAACAATTGCAGCAATAATTATAGTTAGGAGGCATATTTTTAAAAAAGCAGATTTATTACAAAGCAACAATTCCCAAGCCTCTTAATGCTAAACGTCGTTTAAAGTGGTGAAACAACCACCAAACCGGGTCGACTGATAAGTGAATAGTTATATGGTCAGATAAATCATCTTCCACACAACAGGCAGGGTGCACGTTTGAAGGACACCTATGCAAGCGCATGATCGTGATTCCAACAATCTGGGAAGTGGGGAATGGGAGTGTATCTGTCATAGTATCGGCCAATCAAAACTTTTGCATCAATTAAACTCAAAAATTTGAGAAGAATGAAGCTCTCATTTTTTTGTGCAACATTAGTTTTAAATAGAACAATAGGCCTATGTAAAAAATTGGAAATCTTTATTTAATACAGTAATCCTCTATTATATTATCTTTTTCTTTGGTTTTCCGATAAGTGCAACAACATACATGGATAAAATTTAAAACATCAGAAGATGTTCGGACATAAATATATATATACTTGTATATGTTAGTTATCTCCACTTTAGATAAAGCAAAAAAGTCTCAAATTTTTATTTTTTATTTAATGGGGTTTTTTTCTGTGCGTACATTTACATTCATAAAAGTTATTAGAAGGAAGAAACTTCACTAAAATAAAGAGACAAAAGTGAATTTAATGGAGAGAAGATCACTTCTTTAAAAATTTGTTCTATACATTATTTTACATTTTAAGGCTAGTAATATTTAACTTATTAAAATAATATTCTTATGTTAATATACTGTTACTTTCATTTGTTTTATTTCATTTGTTTTGCTTTTGATCCTTGCTACTGCTACACGATATCCACTATCGTGCAATTGATGAATATATTTAGGGTTTTTATCGGAGACGTGTGCAAAATAATGCTCTTTATAGAGTCTAATAAATGGTCCTTTCGACCAACGGATTTACAATTCCCGGTCCTGATGTAGATATGCTAATTTTCACTAAGGTTGCTAAATTGACTTGGGAGTCTTTACCTGGATATGGGAATGACAACTTTTTCATTTTCCGATTAGGGATGGCCGGAATTAGCATAAAAATATCTCTTATCTAATCTTTATATACACATTTATTGCTTAAAGACTTCCAACACATAATTTTAAAAAAGACATTAAAATAAAAAATAAAGTGTCTTTCCCCAAACTTTTTTATCTAAGTTGTACTTCTAGGAAAAAAAAGTGGAGGTACTACCTTAAGATCGCAAAAGTGGAGACTAGACGGACTGGAAAGTCATCCTCTTAATGCAGCCCAACATCACCATTCTTAAACACTCCCCGGGGGGTCCTTCCTCCGATTTTTTTCCCTCGCGCATTCCTTAGAGGAGACTATTCAAAAATTTTTGCGAATTTAGAAGCCGATCCGTTTCTAAGTACTAAATGGACGCACTTGAGAAGTGATGGGAGAAGATGCCCCAGAGAACAGCCATTGTCGTTTCGTAACAGGATTCTTTAGACATATAAATTTTTTGATTATTTGGAGCTGGAGGTTTTTATTTGGTGAAAGAAAATTCCGAGTGTTGAAATGGATGGAAATATTCTGAAAGATATCACGTTCAATTTCAATATTTTTCTTTAAAAATATGCTACTAGATCTCATAATCAGCTTTTCTCTTTTCGGTGAATAAAAATTTATATATTTTTATATACACTGTATCTTGTATCTGTTTGTCTGAATATTTTTCGAATAATGTATTTTCCCAGTTGTTTATTTTAAAGATAGCTTAGCAAAATCGTGTTTGCAACATAGTTTTGTTTGCAACAACATGAATAATGTCTTGTAAGTATTTTAAGGTAAAGATAGGGTAAGATTCAATTAGATTTAGATTAGATCAGATATTTTTTAATTAGATTAGATCTTTTTTAGGTAAGATTTAATGAATGTCGTCTAAACAATTTAAGAACAATTTTTTAAAAGGAAACATTTGAAAATGCTCAAAAATTCAAATAAGTTTAAGTTATTAGTAAGTAAGTTAAGTTTATAAAATATAATATAATTTAAATGGGACTTTTTCAAATAATAATATAGTTTATTCAATTATTATTTAAAAATTATTTTCTAATTTTCCAAAAATTAAATAAGTTTAAACTATTTTTTACAAACTACTCTTGAATGATAGTAAAAAAATAGCAAATGTACACTTCGCCTGATTTTAATAAAATTTTTATATGCCATGTATACGCATAAAAATCTCCGAACATTTTAAAGTTTATTATTATTTTTTTTTTTTTACATGGAGATAAGTTTAATAAAACTAGAAAAACGATTAACATCTTCCAGTAAAATATTTTGAATAAAGCTCAATATACATTGGTTTAAAATTAAATGAATTGATAAAAATACTTCATCTGAAATTTTTGTAAATATTATGTTGATTAATTATGAAATCATTATCTCTCAATTAAATTTTTCTTTTCAATAATTTATTATTTTTTCTTAATAGTCATTTATGACTTTCATACTTTCATGATGATTAATATCAGTTTTAATTAATCTGTATTGGAAAAAATCAGAAATTCGTTTTAAGTAATTAAAATAAAAAAATATTATTTTCTTATGAAATAAAAAATATTAACATAGTAAAATATGTAGTAAAGTAGTAAAAATTAGCTCCATTGAGATCAATTAATTTAATTTAAGAAGCATTATTGTATTGAAAAATCTATTTCTTTGCTCCAGTAAACTAATACATCCATGTCAGAAAAGTTATATAATTTTTAAATAAAGCTTTTAATTAATTTAACTAATTAATATTATATTATGTTTCTATAATAAATTGATTATTTATTTTTTTTAAGTTATCGGTATATTTTAATAAATTTAATTTTAAAAAGAAAATAAGTTTCAAAATTAATAAACTATAATTTTAATTATCACAATTAAGCTTAAAAAATATCTAAATTAAATGAAGCTTTTCACTGAGTTAAAAAAAATTCTATAAAACTTGTGATTCAAAATATCCTTACTCCTCGATACATATTGAGGAAATTTTATCAATCACTTCAGATGTTCAAAAAATAATTACACTCTCGAAAAACCACAGACACACACAAAATCCAACTTCTTATTATGTTCTTAAAATCGCATCTTCAGAGGATATAAAATTTTCCTTCATTTATATCTACATAAATTGGGTCAGTTCTTTTTTATCACCTAATAGGCTGCGATTCAAATTATATATATACATTTTTCTTTTTAATGCAGCTCGCAAACACTTAGACGTGGACGTCTTGGATGGCTTGAGGCAAGCGCTGCACAGACGTACTCACTTTGCATTAACCAGGGGGTGCGTGTAACTTGAAGATAAGCCACGGACGCGGAGTAACAATGCCCCCGCAACGCTCTATGATCCTATTAGACCGGGACCTACGGTTTAAAATGGATTCCGAACCACTACAAACGTCCGAGACATTGAATAATGAAATGGGTTGAAAAAAAAATACAATGTACAAGTAATTTTATTGTTATTTAGCTTTTTTTCTTAATCCACTTGGCAGACAGCAATATCTAGACCAAGTCAAAGATCTCGTGTGGTCTCATAGAAGGGATGAGGGGGCAGTTTCTATTGTGATGGAGAACCGATAGGTAGAAGTCTGACTTGGTTCCGTGACGCTGAAAAAGGAAGGCATTGCTCTACGGGTGGATTTTTAGGGGGAACTAAGCTGCATGTGTGCATCGTATGGAAGAACACCCGGAAAAACTCCCACCAAGTAGTTCGACTAATAAGGCAAGATGCTGAACATCACAAACGCCATTCTCGCATTTTGAAACAGTGTCTACAACAAAAGACTCAATCCTAATGCTAACCAGCGCACCTGTTGCCGCTCAGCCATGAATCGGGCGTAATTTTATTTAAAAGTTGTAACTGGTTTATTTTTATACAGATATTGTTTTTCATTAGACACTAAATTGGAATAATTTTTTTTTTTGGAAATTAACGAATTTAGAATATTTATTTGTAAAAAAATTATTAATTGCAATTTATGAACATAAAATGTAATGAAATAGATAACTTATTTCTAAAATATCTTTTTATAATAAGTTTAAGAAAGTTCTCTTGGTTATTACATGTTGATTAATTTAAGGAAATTTTACGTAAAAGTGCGAACAATTGCTCGAAAATTATATATTATTAAACATATTAAATATATTTGATGTGGACATTGATTGATTTGGTAATAGCTAAATAAAAATTATTTTTTTGTTTAAAAAATTGTCGCAATAGTGTATCCTTAATGTTAAAAATTTTTAATTATTAATAATTGCTGAATTAATGAAACTTAAGTTGCTGTCGTTTGAAAAAGTCTTCTAAAAATCTTTTGCATATGAAATACATTGCAACCCATCAACTTTAAGAATTTTTATATAAAGATAAATGCATCATCTGGTATAAGTAGAAGAAATATTTGGTTAAAATATACATCTATTAAAAAATAAAAAAACAAAAAAATATTATTATTTTTGAAATCTTATAAAAGTAAATGACATTTCTTTTATCATAGAACAAAATACTTCCGTTTATGAAGTAAACACCAGAATAAAGCAAGAAACTGCTTGCGAGTAAAGTATAAAAAGTTTTAAATTAGTTTTAAAATAAATTTTTAAGAAAATAATAGCTCATCATAAAAGCACCTTGCAATGCAAAATCAATTGCGAATTACATACTATAAATTACTAGGCAACAAATGTTTGATCGTATTAAATCCTTCTCTCAACCATATTTCTTTTGGAACCATTTTTCTTTCGAACAACTTCGCAATTTCAACAAGCATTTCAAATATATTCGAAGAAATTAATATAATAGTGTGTAAAGATTTTAAACTATTATGAATATAATGAAACTTTCGATATGGTCTGAAGAGTTTTAAATTGAATTTTGTATTCATTTTAAAAAAATGGCATTGTAACAAAGATGAAACATGTATTAAATACTATATTTATTTATAAAAATAAATTGTGAAACGCTCTAATATTATTCAAACAGTAGATATATTCTAAGAAGAGTTTTCGTAGAATATAATTTCCTTTGAAGTAATTCCAATTGAAAATAGAATGTCAGAAAAAGTAAGAATGTTTTGCAAGTTATATTTACTATAAGAATTTTTTCCAAATTTATACTCAGTCCTTTCATATATTTTCAGCAAATAGGGCATTTCTGAAAAGTTTCGAAAAAATTAATAATACAATAGTTGTCTGCAATGAATTTCAAACTATTCCATTTAATTTAAAGTCTGGTATGAAGGATATGGAGTGATTAATTCTAAAATCCTTGGTTTCCCGCTCAAAGTTGGAATTTCTCCTAAATGCGGGAAATCATCTTTAATGGTATATTTGGTTTCAATAGCCTAGAATTCCTGTGAAAACTTTCTAGTTTTATTGTCACTCTAAGTCTATTACAAAGCATCATAAAATATTTTTACAGCTACCCATTATTTTATTAGATTTTAAAGGATGCTTTTTTCAAAATTATATGAAACGTAAAACTATTTTTTTTTCTCTGCAAGCTTATCTAATAAAACTTTAAGTAAAACAAAAATAAGTTAACAATTTTGATGTATTTCCGAATTCATTTATTAAAATTCTCATTTTTTTTTCAAAATGAATTTTAAAACTGAAGAACTAATATAGTAAAAAGTAAACAATTAAACTCTGCAAAAGGAAAAAAAATAGTTTTCATGAAAAAAGTTGCCAAGAATAAATTTTATTTGAATTGATTAAAACAAAATTGAATAAAAGGCTTAATGTGTTATGTTTCGTGCAGCATAATAAATAAATAAATAAAATTAGATTTATTAGTTAATTGAATGATATTGCAAAATAGATTTTACAGTTAATAATTTTTAAATAATGGATTCATGAATTCTTGCATTAAAAGAAAAAACACTAAATAAGATGTGCTTCTGTAATCATATGCTTCAGTTCTATACAATTTATTAAGAAGAGATAAATATTTTATTTATAGGCTACAAAATAAAATAAAAATTTGTGAACATATTCTTATTAGTTAAATAAGAGTATTAAAAAAAATATTTCCTTTTTTTAATATCTATGAGATGAACCATTGATGCGTTTTGATAAAATTATCAATAGGAGCCTTACGTTTTTGAAGAAGGCAGTAATTAGTTAAAATAAATATAAAATGTGAAATTTAAAATACTATCGAATCCTTAAATTTTAAAATTACACTTAAAATGTTATTATTCTTTATTATTGAAACTTTTTTCGATTTTATTTTGAGGAAATGTATTGTTTTTAATTTAATTTTTTGTTGAAGAATTTGATTCCTCTTTTATTCTTTATTACCATTATTGTGAGAAGTTAATCATGCACGATAACTTATCCTGCTTTGCTCTAAAGGTTAAAAAATTCCTTTTTTGAAATAAAAATTTAATTACTATTTTTTTTACCCAAATATTGTGTATGAAGTACAAGTATTTAATAATCAGTTATTTACAGAAATTTTTTTACTGTACTCCTCATTAAATATTTTGCTTCATTTTATTTTATATCGCATTATTTTCCTATAATATTTGACTTAACTATAATAATATATTTCTCATAAATATGTATGTACTAGTAATGTGCTTACAATTACTTATACCATATGATTTTAAATGCGACCAGACTTCAAAAATTGTTGAGAGCCGTCTGTTTTAAATTAGTAGATTCAATAGAAAATATCACATTTACGACAGAAAAATAAAACATATCCAAGATATAATATTAATCCAAAGCAACATAAAAGTGCTGACAGTATTAAGAGACTCACTTTTTTTCGTCAACAATTCTGCTTTATCAAAATCTATCTTAATCTGCTTGAATTATCCCCCAAATCAATTAACCTCTTTTTTCCTTACAAAGAGGTGATAACTTAAATGTTATTAGCCCTTTTTCTTTCGCAAAATATAATGCATATTTATAATCGCTGTTTGTTCAATGGGCCATGATTGATATTTTTAACGTATGAGAAAATAATTGGAAGCTCTAACAATGCTTTACTTTTCTGCATTGTCTACATACTTTTAACAGTACAATTTCGTTTTAATGAAATTCATTATTAGATATTTTTCATTCTCGTCAATGTAAACATAAACAGTATTTTTATCGGAATACCGAAGCCTTATCCCTTCCTACCAGTGGATTTATTAGTATTATACTCGGTATGTACCATTAATTATGTTACGTTATAATTGTGTTATGTAATTTATAAATTGATTAATATGAAGTGAAGGATTTTTTTCAAAAGAAATTATTTATGTACATTTTCATGAAGAATCTTAAGCTGTGGTCTTTGTTCATATTGCAAATTGAAGAAACCCCCCAAAAAAAAGAGTACCTTTTTTTTTAATATTTATTATTTTCACTAGTGCATTTTCTTTAATTTTATCATAATCAGTTTATTTCGGTTAAGAAAAGAGAACTGATTATTCTGATATAAAAAGAACTTTATTCTCAGAATAATCATTCATATTTTTATATTTTTTCATATGTTTACAAAGAATGCTTTATCTGAAGGTTTGAAATTTTGAAGGATTGACATTTTCTTTGGTACCATATTAATGTTCCATTCCTGAATTTCAAAGAGTTTAAATCACATAAAGAAAATCATATGTTTCGCATACAGTGTAAAATAATTAGAGCGAAACAAAACGTATGCCCTATTAAAAGCAAATTTTTTTTTTAAATGGAATCTTTATCAGTGACTTATCATTACAATTTTGCAAAATTTTTCTACCTCTGAAATTTTCATCAGACTTTTAAATGCATTTTAATTCAGTATTTCTACACGAAACATTCCATAAAATTAACTTTTCTTTATCATCATAGAACATGTAGGTGGTACTATCTTTAGCTTAGCAGTTAATTTAATTTTGTTTATTTCTGCATAGGAAGTTGAAGATTGTTGAATTATAATTTTTTTGAGCTTCCCGATACCATACTAGTAATCTTTGTTTCTTGAATTTTTCTCTCTCGTTGCCACTGAGTTCCGCTTTTTGGATTTCAGTGTTAAATGTGTTGTCGGTTAACACATTTAGGTTCGCCATGACAATTTATGTAAGAATGGCCAGTGGTTATACAATTTGAATAGGTTTGTTTTCCACGATAAGCACGATATCGAGATTGTCCAAATTTTTTACAAATAAAACATCTTAAAGGACTTTGGTAAGGTTGTAAACAATAGCTAAGATGTCTATTTTTACAATTTTTGAGAGGACAGAACTGACAAAATGCCTTTGAAACCCTACCAGAAATTTTTTTTAGTAGCATCAAGAGAATATTACAGAATAAATTGTAACAGATGATTTTGGTAATGATATTAATATTGAAATACTATAAATGAAAACAAAGATATTTTATTTAGTCATTCGGTAGAATATCTTAATGCTAGAATAATAGACACCGTTAGAATACTATAATACAAAAGAAAAAAGTATTTATTCAACTGTCTTGATATGTATGAACAGAAGACATAAGAAATTTGAAAATAAATTTTCTTAAAAATATTATAAGGAATATTATGAAGAGATTAATTTAATAAATAAAAAGTGAAATATTCTGATAATGAAAGATATAATTTAATGACTTTAAAGATGTCGTTAAATTACATCTTTTATGATCTATCTAAATCTAATATATTTAATATATAATATTTTTTATATCATTACTACTATTTACTATCATTTAGGCATTTCATGAACTTTTATATAAACAGACATTTTCATATCAAGTAACAAATTTGTTGATATTAATTAAAGAGAATTTAAAATAAAAACATTGGGTTGGCGAGAAAATACTTTCAATTTTTATCATGTACTTAAATGATAAAAACTGAAATTGCTTTATTTCCAAACCAATAACATATATAATAGAATATTTTTTCAAATAAATGGATAAAAGCAAAGTGTTATTGGTTAATGGTTAATTGTTTAATGACATATGAATACAATAACAGAAAATATAAATTCAACCGCAGTAATTAACTAATAAAGTAGAAAAACTTTCACTAAGTTGATATAATAATATAATTTCAATAAAAATACAAACGGTATTTAAAATAGTATGGTGGAAATTTGAATAAAACATGAAAAATAGCTACATTCTTCAATATATTTTTTTTTCCTTAAAAATTAATATCACAGCATGAATAATGTTAAAGCAACAACTTAAAATTGTACGTCAAACAATTTTCGTCATAAAAAAAGAATGTGAATCGTACCTCAGTTATTACGAAACAACAAATGCTCTGCTATATGGAATATTTCATTCAAAGACATTTCGCTTAACATTTTATATTATAAAGAACGTTATAAAATACTAGGAAGTTAGCTGTAGAGTTTTGAAATCCCATTTCAAACACTTCAAATATTTGGAAGAAACAACGATCTTCAAGAGAGAGATGCACAAATCATAGTTCACCTCATTATAATCACTATGTACTTAAAAAATATGTTTCTAATAAAAAATTAATTAATTACCATGGAAACAAAAAAACGAAAAAAATTAAATTAAAAAATTCTTTAATTTCCAAGAAAAATTAAAATGAATAATAAGATCAAGCAAAGAGTAAAATAATATAAAAAACAAACATTTAAATTTTAGAAGAATATTTAGCATTTTATTCTATTGTAAACTAGAAGATTAGAACTTTTATTTGTAACATACGGTTCTAGATTCAAAATGATTATCTACACAATTATTATTTTTCTACGTTATTTATTTCCAAAAACATCTGCTACTTAAAAATTGTACTGAACAAAATAGAAATATTCATGTTATGGCCATTTTATTTTTAAAACTCCTATAGTGCATGAAGGGAAAAAAAAATCTAAGTTCTTCATTTCCTATATATTTATTAAAAATATTTATTTTCAAATTAACAAACATGTCAGTAAGTTAACCTATGTGTTACAAAAATTGACAAAGATATTTAATATTAAAGTTTAGGACTTTTTTCGGACTTCATTGAGGGGACGTTTACACAATTAATTAAAACAATTGTAGATTGAAATAAGCTTAAAACTCTAATTGTTTTAATTATTTGTATATCCAAACCCTCAATGAAGACCGAAAAAATTCCAAACTTTGACATTAACTATAATAATCAATTTTTTCCACACAAAAGGGAAACTTTCAGTCATAAGTGCATAAAATAAGTGCAATTTTTTACTATGTGCAACTATAAGAATTAGGGGACTGTATAAAACTACAGTTTTTTTATTTCTCTAATACTAAATATTTAATGTAAAAACAATACCATATCGTGAATATAAACCTCATTTGTAACATTTTTTTGTAATTGAAATTGTGTCTATGGCCAACAATTGCAAAAACGAAAGGTAGGTATTGAGTTTTATATTAACATGTTGTATTTCAAACTAATTCATTCGTAACATTTATTATGCAACCAGAGAAAAAAGATTTGAAATTTGCAGAAGTGATGCAATGGAAATAACATAATTTTTAAAATATTTATCATAGCTTTAAAATATATTATTCCTATTTAATTTTTCAAATAAACAGAAAAAAATAGCATATAAATTTAAACTTATTATTCTTTGTTCTAAGGTCTCCATGCATAAACATTTGCAGAACCATACTAAGAGGTGTAACTATTTCTTAAGTTCTGTTATAATTTATCTGAATTTATAAGTTGTAAAATACAAATTTACATGCAATTTTTAAAATTCTCTTCAAAAAACATCTGCAATATAATAAATACTATTTAAAGCTTCTGAAAATTAGTTATAAAATAGACTGTGTCGCCGATTAAATCCTTTCAATTAATTTCCTTTTCCGCGTTTAATTCCATGTCTTTTAGATTAATTTGAAAATAATGAGAGAATATCAGAAAGGTTTCACATTCCTCATATACTATTATATATATATATATATATACTCAAGTCCATAAATTAAGGATAATTCAGAATCACACAGAAAGTGAACTCTAAAATAAAAATTTCACCTGTAGAATTATCACACACCTCTTGAAGAAGAATATGCAAATTACAGGAAACCACCAGATGGCGCGGATAGAACATCACAATGACGAGAGTGTAACAGAAGGGTATATAAGGAATGGTGGCAAAGAAGTAAAATTGTTCACAAGCACTTTAAAAGCCTTTCAGTGCAATAACAGCATAGTTATGACACAAAGGAAGCATTTGGATGATTTTTTACGTGGCAGAAGTATCGGACGACTGGAATGCGGACGTACCCAGCTGGAAGTATCCGAGGAACATAGAATCGCCCAGAGTGTCATCTCCAAGCTTTGGCAACGATTCCAAGATGATGGTAATGTGAGTAGATGTTACAGCACAGGTCGCCCCCGAGTTACAATGCCGAATCAGGACCGGTATTTAGCAGTTACTGCCAAAAGAAACAGACGGATCACAGCATCAGACCTGTCTCGTCAGCTCTCTTTCTCGACAGTTTCAAGGCAGACCGTGTACAGATGCTTAGGGCACATTGGTCTATATGCTCGTAGGCCTGTCAGATGTGTTCCACTTACTGCAACTCACTGTCGCCTGCGATTAACCTGGAGTAGAGAGCATGCATTGTGGACACCGCAACAGTGGGCTGGTGTGATGTTTTCTGACGAGTCCAGGTTTAGTTTGCAGTCTTATTCTCGCCGGACTTTCATATGGAGAGCGCCAGGTATCCATTACCACCAAGAGAACACCATTGAACGACACCGTTACGGTGGTGCAGGATGGCTCGTTTGGGGAGGAATTATTCTTGGTTCCAGAACTGACCTGCATGTTCAGAGTGTAACGATGACAGGCCACATCTATCGGGATGTCATTCTGGAACAACATGTACGTTTGTTTCGGGGCGCCATGGGTGCTGAATTTCTGTTTATGGATGACAACGCCCGTCCTCACCTTGAAAACATTGTAGACGAATGCCTTCAATTGGAGGATATCACCCGTATGGATTGGCCAGCATACTCACCGGACTTGAATCCAATAGAGTATGTGTGGGATATGCTTGGCCGACGAATTGCAGCCCGTAAACCCCCTTCCCACCTGTCAACCGGAACTTCGGAGGGCATTGCTTGATGAGTGGTGTAATATTCCCCAATATCAGATTGATAATTTGATACTCAGCATGCCTCGGCGTTGTAAGGCCTGCATTGCATCGTCCGGGAGACATACTCCATATTAACCATTCTACTAACCATGTTATACTGTTTTGTTTTTTTGTAAACAGGAAGTAAAAATCGCAATTTTTATTAATTATGTCAAACATATAGCATCGTTTTTGCTCTTTACCTTTTGTTTATTAAATAGACTTTACAAATAAATCAAATTTGTTTTGCTTCTGTCTCTTTCTTTGCCTGAACTTCATTATCCTTAATTCATGGGCATGAGTGTATATATAATTTATTGGCATTTAGACATTTTTCTTTAATTTATTCTATACATTTTACTCTTTTAAAAGTCATTTAATGTAATAAATATATAACTATATATTATAATAAATATTAACTTAAATGCATCGTTAAATACTGAAATGATGGATATCAAGTTATAGAGGGAAAGACTTCCAATAGCATCAAGTATTAATTTAGGATTCAATCGGAGGTGTTTCATTTTGAGAGAAACTTATTCGTTCGATCAGAAATTCTCCGCTGGAGGACGCAGTTGGGGGGCTTCATCTAGCACATCTGTTGCAAATGAAGACGGATGCCTTAACTGGAAGATATTGGAGGCGCTATTCGGATACAGATGCAATATCTATTATAAATTGGTTAAAGGCAGTCATACTGTAAATGTGTATAACAAATATATTAAATATATAATAGCGAAAAATTGTCATACAAAATGAAAAAATATTTTAAAGAAAGATGAGTGCCTCTTGATTTCATACATTAGAGGATTTTTAATGATTTATTTGATCGCTGCTCCAATGAATTCTCATGTTTTGTTAGTTATTATTAATTCTCTTTCCAAAGTTATTTGAGGCTCTCTATTACAACCTAATCACAATTTTTTTGATAAAAAGTTAATTTTACTAAAAAGGGTTTTTAAATTAATAAACTGTGCAGATCATGGTAATTAATTTAAACTAAATTAGAAATAATTACATTTAGAATGTAGTTAAAAGAACGATAAAGCTTAAGAAAAATATAGATGTGTGATGGATATTTCATTAATTACATAATGTATTTCTTTTTCTCGAAAAATTAAATATATTTTTATTAATAAAATGTTTTTATATAATTTTTAAATATAAAAATATGTTGTTTTGTTGTTTCTTATCCCACTTGGCTGGCCAAGCCCACAAGCCCATACGTACCCATGATTGAAGGGGAAGGAAGCAGCTTCTGTTGTGATGGAGCACCCGTAGGTAGAAGCCTGACTTTTGCTCCGTGACGCTCTTACAGTCATAGAAGACCGGGACCTACGGCTTAAAATGGATTCCGAACCACTACAAACATCCATTGCACCGCCGGGATTCGAACCCGAAACCTGTGGCACCGAGCGCCAGAGCGCTAGACACTCGGCCATTCAGGTCCCAAATTTGCCAACGGCACGCAGTGTTCCCAGGTGGTCACCCACCCAAGTACTGACCGCGCCCAATGATGCTTAACTTCGGTGATCTAACGAGAACCGGTATATTCAGCATGGTACGGCCGTTGGATATATAAAAATATTCAAATATAATTTAAATATATTTTAAATATAATTTTTTCGCTACCAGAGATTTTGGATTAGAGTCCCGGTTGTAGCATAGATGTTGGTAGTGGTTCGGGATCCACTTTAAACCGTCGGTCGCGGTCTAATATGACTACTGGGCGTTGGGCTGATAGCCCTACCCCATAGAAAGAAAAAAAAAAGTTTCATGTTTCGGAATGTGCAAGTAGGAAGAAGACCTTGAGCCAGTATGGGGCTGTCACACCATTAAAGAAAAAGAGCAATTCTTAAGATGAACTTGCTTAGGTCCCCTTCAATTTAGGGGAAGATGGCAATACACCTAGTACATAGTTACACCTAGACTACTTGGAATCACATAGCAATACTAGATCGGACATGTTTTCTTGTAGCGGTGGCATACACAAAAAACAACATAAATGAAAACACTTCACGTAAGTGAATATGTAGAGATTGTTATATTATTTCTATGTTTAACAATAAATTTTCACAACTGTATTTTAATGAAGATTATTAAGTTTTTTAAAGAGATACGTTGTTTTTAAAACAATGTTATTCTAATTATATATTTTTCTACTGCTACATTTTGCAGCCTACCTGAAGTGAAGTCTACAAATATGATGTAATTGTAGAGGTTACAAATATATGGTCAATACATATCAATAAAATAAAATGGGTTGCAGGAACAAAGTTAAAAACTACGAATGTATGCATTTTCACACATAATCTTCTAAATATGACATAATCTTTTAAATAGGACCATCTTTGAATACTACAATATAGCTTGCGAAATCCAAATTGGATTATTTAACACAGTTTTGCTCATGTCTATACTTAGTACTAACCGCAAGTGGCGATGGCTGGGAGTATGTCTCTATAAATATTGTCGCGTGTACTAGTGCTATACTTCACAGTCTCTTTAATCAGTTGTATATCCACTAATTCTGCTTTCCTATAATCAATCATCCTATTACACTTCATCAGTGCGTGAAATAAAGAGCCTCGCCAAGAACGCTCGAAACTTCCGTACCTTTTAAATGCCATTAACAGCATCTGGAAAATATTTCCCATCCAGCATTGCTGTAAGATTCCGAATCGTCTAAGTGTACTTTACACTTCCTGTAAGATTGCAAACCTAGTATTGAGACACCATATACAGACTGTCAATCAAAAGGAAAAGCCGTTTCCGTAATGATTTTCTCTGAGGTATTGCTATCTTATTTAATACTGGATTTTTTTTACAATTAAACCTGGAGATATTTAATTTTTGTTTTGTAAGTGTGATGACATTTCATAATATTTGTAAAAAAATCAAATTTATAATTATAGAACATACAACAGCTTACAACAACATACTTACAACATATTAATTAACTAACTAACTCCCTGGCACTACAGCCCATGGTGGGCCAAAGCCGTCTGTCCCCTTTTAGATTTTGAGATAGGGAATGGCTTCTTTTTATAGGGTTGGGTCGTCAGCTCTACACCCAATGCTATACAGCTATGTTACACGGGGACTTCGGGGTTAAAGTGGATTCCGAACCACTGCTAGCATCCATGTCAACGCCGGGACTCGAACCCATTGGCACCGAGTTCCAGAGAGCTAGTTACTCGGCCATCAGGCACATTTTCAATATATTATCTATGTATATATACAAATCTTAAATGACAAACACTTTATTCCACATTGCCAATATAATTCGTCTGATGAAAAAAGTAAAGGGAAAAAACAATATTGTAAGTGAGCATCTTTAAAGTAGATAAGTAATAAAATTCTGAATAAAACATTCTTTTCAAATTAGATGTATTTCCTAAATCTTTTTTTATCTCAAAAATCCATGCCTTTAGTAAAAACAGAGTAACAAAATCCCAAATCTGAGGGAAAGAATAAATTTTATACCAAAAACAGCTTACCTTTAAAATCATAAGACTTCATTTTCGAGCAATTCCTTTGATATTTCACCCCAGTCTATGTTTCACAGATTCGTGGTTGAGAGTTCTGAATCAGGAAATGGAAAAAGCCGTTTCATTTCCTCCGGCCATGATTGTTTTTTGGAAGGGTCGCAATTTCACACACCTTTAGTTCCGTTTTCATTTTCGTCACGGGGACAGATTGATCATAAGATTGGCTTTTCTTCTTTGCACTTCTGTTCGGATTGGAATTGTACTTCTCTCTGGGGCACCAGGACGAAATTTGTCCGTTTACTGCGGAGTAACCTTCAGGGACCAAAGGATGAAAGGGAAAAGGTTGAAGGTTCATGTGGCTTTGTTCTCTTTCGGCATCCACAAACTTCAGATGATTTTTCATTGTGTCTAATTATCTATTCTTTTTATATTTTGTTTTAGCAATTTCTGCTATCACATTAAATAACGATAAGGAAAACAGTTTGACGAAGCAAGAATTTTTTTGTTGTTTCAAAATGGAAGATACAACTGTAAAAAGTATGGAATCTATCAAAGCCAAGATAGTTTTTACCAAAAGTACCAACCTAGAATCTAAACGCTGGGAGTAGACGTTGTTTCAGAGAGTTGATTCATATGTGTAAAACCAGAAGTATATTCAATCAAGCAGCTTGAGTACAGTGGTAGAATTTTTCAAGATATGCATCGGTTAGACAACTTAAGTACTCTTAATTAAATTATGAACGAATATCACACTATTAACCTTTTCCGCCAAAGCACAACTACCCGATTTCCGCAGACATACACGAACTAAATAGTAATTGGTGAAATACAGAAATTTAATTAAAAGATTTTTTTTCTTTTGTGACAGATATAAATGATAATATTCCCTTTTTATTTCCACAAAGTTTTATTTTATGCGAAATATAGGACTATTTTTCATTATATTTGTTCTAGAGCAACAGAGTTGGGCAATCTATAACGCAGGCACAAAAAGTGGTACGATTAACATCAGAGAAGAACTACAGGGTATTTTATTAGCAGTTTGGATTAAAAAAGAGTAATATTATTTATCAAGGCAGCTAATATTTACAATCGAACCCATGAACTATCCTGGAGTTGGCACCCATGAACTATCCGGTCTAATTATATTAAAGTGAGCATAAAATGACCACAAAGCGGCAAAACCGAAACCATGAATGCCTTCCTCTCAGAAAGTCCGAAAATTACAAGTTCTAAACATACCTAACAAGCATAAGTTGACACTTCTGAAGACTTTTTTTGCCCTTCTTTGAAAAATAGCACATCTTAAAAACATCATTGCAAAAGATTTACCGTGCGCAAATCTTCAGTGAAAATAAGCAAGATCCATCGCTGCAGATGATGATCATCAGAATTCAATAGAAATTCAATCTAAGCAAGTGTTCATATTATGCTTCAATACTTCAGAGTATTACCGAGGCACATGAAATTATTATTATACTAGAATTATATAGATTACAGGGATGTCATGGTAAAAATCGTAGTAACAGCGACAAGACGAACAAATTAGTCTTCGAGAAGATGCACCATACTTTTCATTCGTCGGTGTGAAATTTTCAACACTTCACTTCTGAGCATATACTTTTTATCTTTTTGAATCTAAATGGTTTATCTGAATGGTTTTATCTGAATGGTTTAGTTTGGTTTGTCTCTCTACGGTCAATTTATGCACACTTTAGGTTAATTAGACCGGCACCTACGGTTTAACATGGATTTCGAACCACTAACAAACATCCATGCCACAGCCAGGATTTGAACCTAAAGCCTGTCGTACCAAAGGCTAGAGCGCTAACCAATTGATCACCAGGCCGTCTGGTCTGAATGGAATATCATGATTTCGCTAATTCTCTTATTTTTAATATTGAAACTTCAATTTAATCATTTAAATTACTGGTTCCTGATGTGAGCGATACCATCCTTTCAGAGGTAATTTAATTATCACTCTAGGCAATATTAATGTTGGATTCCGTTGTTACAGCCTTTGATACAAATAGTGGTGGTGATGAGCGTGTGCAATCATAAAAGAAGTTTTGGACAACAAAATGTTCTTAAAGACACACTAGGAATAGAATGTAGTATACAGTAGGTTTAGAAGTTTCAATATTTATTTTAAAGTGATTTAAAATGTTTATAGATTAATTATATTTATATCTTGTTAATTAATTATATAGAACTAAATCTGTATGATTACAACGGCATAGCTTATTTAGTGATTTTGTATTTTAATTGTCTAACTTTTAATGCAACAATTCATGAATTCATTACATAAAAATTTATTAGCTATAAAATCTTTTTTTCAACATCATTCAATTAATTGGTAAATCTCATTTTATTTATTTATTTATTACGTTGCACGAAACGTTGCACAGTAAGTCTTTTGTTCAGTTTTGTTTTCTAATGTTGCTTTAATCAATTCAAATAAAATTTATTCTGGGCGACTTTTTTCATGAAAACTATTTTTTTTTCCTTTTTCAGAGTTCAATTGTTTACATTTTAATTTGTTTAGGTCTTTAGTTTTGAAATCCAGTTTGAAAAAAATGAGACTTTTAATCAAGTTAATTTTGAAATGCATTAAAATTGATAACCTATTTTCGTTTACTTAATATTTTATTCGATAAACATTGCAGAACAAAAGACAAATGAATTTTACGTTTCATATAATTTTGTAATAAGGCGTCCTTTAAAACCTAATGAAATAAATGGGTAACTTTAAAAAAATATATATATGTTGCT
>BPLQ01013807.1:0-37012 GCA_021605075.1 Caerostris darwini
CGGGTTTTGTGTTCCTCTCGCTTCGCTTCATTCCGCATCGGGATCGTTTGGCGAAGAAGCTTCTTCCTGCGGGCTGCTTTGAATACGACTCTGCTGTTTCTCCTGAGCATGTTTGGAATCTCAATGACGCGATTGAGACAAAAAAAAAAAAAGATAATTTCGTAAGCATTTTTACATTCAAATAGTGCAAACGAGAATTGGAAAACAGATGCTATATGTATAGTTATTTTGCGAATGGGAGTTGATTTCTGTATGAGATTATTTTTAATTCTTGTTGTGATAACAGAAAAAATAATTCATTTTATAATTAGGACATCCTTTTCCCATTACGGGAGGGTGTGGACAAAATGCAGTTCAATGTGTTTTTCTTGCAGCGTGCCTAACGTGAACATTGTTTTCGATACAAAATAGAGTATATATATATGTGTATTCCACTAAGAAAATGCCCTTTTTTTAACAGCTTTTATCTATTTTAGAAAAGAAAGCAATCGACACGTGAAAATAGATAATCTATGTGGTTTTTATATATATAAATAATTTTGTACGTTTGTCACTGACCTCTTCCTAAACGGCTGGACTTATTTGGATAACTTCTTTTCTGTGTGTTTGACAAAACATGGATAATGTTTTTATGTTATCCCCCTCTGTTGTCAGTCGCCAACAGAGGGTGCTGCAGTCTACCCACTTCTATACCGTTCCAACCATCGCTATGAAAATGCCTAAGTATATGTATTCGAGTATAGAAAATAGGTTCGTACCATACACTTTAGTGTGAGTTGCCACCTGAGGGTTCTGTAGCAATTTAAACGACATACATAGACAGTTCAAACGAATCCTTGAAAATGAATATGCAACTATATTGGAACATTAAATATAGATTCAATATATGTCATTTTCAACGATGCATTTGTTTCCGCAGGACAACAAATGCCGGATTCTGCTAGCATTTATATATATATATTAGAATTCTTAAGATAAAAAGAAATTTTTTGTTCATCACATGTCACACTTGAAAAATAAACGAAATTTTTTATTTACTTATCGCAAGTGGCCTGATGACCGAGTGGCGAGCGCTCGGCATCACAGGTTTTGGTTTTGAGTTACGACGGTGCCATGGATGTTTGGAGAGGTTCGGAATCCACTTAAAACCGTAGGTCTCGGTCTCATAGTATCGTAGAGCGTTGTGGGGGTAGTGTAACTTTTACTTTTCTTATTTCAAATTTTTTGAAAATCAGGTATTGTAGGTTGAAAATACTTTTAAGACAGAAATTGAGACGAGTAATACTTGAGAATTTAACGACAGGAATATTGAATAATAAATATCACAACGAAATAAGTTAATATTCCAAAGTTTCTAACTATCTGAGAATAAGAGTTTTATTATAAATTTTTGTAACAATTATTTTGAAATAATTCTAAAACTTTTATTGCCTTCGTGCTTACAAGTTGAGAAATAAACAAACGATAATATTTTTACATAAAAGTGATATTCTTTTGAAAGTATTTTATACAAATATTCGAAAAGGAATTGTATAATAAACATCCTTGAAAAAATAAATGAGTTTTTATTAGGAAAATTTGGTATTAAATCGGAATTGTAAAGCAAAAATTATGGAAAATTTTTAATTTGAATCAGAATTCTAAATCAAACATTATTGAAATTTTTTAATTAGAATCAAAATTGCAGAGCAAACATTATTGAAAATGTTTAATTAGAATCAGAAATATAAAGCAAACGTTAATGAAATTTTTTAGTTAGATTCAGAATTATAGAGCAAATATTATTGAAAGTTTTTAATTAGAATCAGATTTATAAACCAAACATTAGTAAAAATTTTTAATTAGATTCAGAATTACAAAGCAAACATTATTGAAAATGATTAATTAAAATGAGAATTATAAAGCAAACATTATTGAAAATGATTATTTAAATTTATTTATTATTTTTCAAAAGTCAATTTTCAATTTCTTTAACATATTTCTTGACAGCAGAAACTCAAAATACCCATTCAGTACCCAAAATAAACTCTCATAAAGTGTCTCGTTCGGCTGCCTTAGCAGTATCTGCTCATATAAGGAAGGTGTGTCATATATTCTTATATGTATGAGTCTGGGTTCCGTTGGCAAATGGCGGCCTCGCTTTACGAGGTAAGCCCCGACTGCAGTTTAGAACCGATAGTATGTTCTCATCTGTGTACAGTTTGAAATATGTGTCTGGCATCTAGTGAGACGCACGTTGAATCTTTCAAGGCCTTTTGAGGGAATGCAATTTTAAAGTTTTATTTCGGTATACACAGCCACTAACTTAAGTGAATGGAAACTTTGGAATTTTCCATAAAAAACTTTTTATAATAGTTAAGCATAAAAAAATAATTTTTAAAATCATAAACATTTTATTTTTATAAATATATTCTTGTTGGACATTGATTTATTATTATAAAAATTAAAACATACAGCAACGAAAATATATTTCACAAAAGTCATTGTATACTGCAATCTTTTCGGAGGTCGGAAGAATGTTTCCAGGTTATCCCCTTTGTTGTAAGTCGCCACCAGAGGGTGTTGCATTAAATCAACTTCTATACCGTTCAACCAATCACTATGAAAATGAATAATAATACGTGTTCAAGTACGGAAAATAGGTTTGTGCTATCCACTTTAGTGTGACTTTCCACCAGAGGGTGCTGCAGCATTTTATCTCACATAGCGTTCAAACGATAACTATGAAAAGGAGTGTGCACATAAATAGGAACACGGCGATGATATTCGGAATATGTCATTCTCTACAATGCCTTTTTTTTGGCAGGACAACGTATGCTGAAATCTGCTAATTAAATATAGCACCTATATTGAAACAGGGAGAACAGATTCGCGATATGTCATCTTGTGAAGTGCACAAAAACGAGTGAGTAGATTTTTAAAAGTTTATAAATTTCTGCCAATGCTGTCTTGATGAATCTATCGAAAATCTTTAGCAATTTCACGCAAAACGTATTTCGATTTTTTTATAGATGTGTTTAAACGGTGATTTTAAAGATAAAGCAGTTGAAAATAAAAATTTACAAATGCAAAAAGTATTTCAAACTTTTTAAGTAAATGCATCGTGCATATTTGGTATATTTCGTCTATTCTATAATCTACTACTCAAAGGCGATATACATTAAAATTTCCATCCATAAAATGATCAAATATTTATTGTGTGTTAATCAACTTCTGAACTATTTTATAAAGTAATTTTTTTCAGGTACATATACATAATTTGATTGGAAAATAAGATAATTCAATTGGATTGGCTGAATTCGTGAAGCACTATTGAATATTCTTGATAACTTTCTACATAAATGTCATTCAAAGGAAAATTAACGGTACTCACAAATGTTTATATTTATAAGAATACAAAAAAAATGGATGAAATTCCGTTTGGAAAAGGATACAATTTCATTCGAAAACTATGTACAATTTTTTTTTTTCTAATCTAATTTGACTAAGTGTTTGGCGAAATTGTTTCGGTATAATTATGCTTGCTGGTATTTGAATCAATTACAGGTTTTCTTTTCTCGTTTAATTGAAATTGTTTGATTGGCTGTGATGTTTCATTACGGTAATTCCATTGGTTGTGGGGACTAATTGGATCAATTGATAACCATGAAATATTGCTGAAAATGGATGGAGGATTTTTTTGCCCCATGAACTGGACAATTATTAAAATGGACTAAAATATTTAAAAACTCTTACGCCCAGATTATCATCGAAATTTCTCGATACTATTATTCATGCACAGATGAATGAAGATTGGAAATAATTGGAAATCTGAACTCAAACGATTTTATTCTTTTTTTTTTTCTCAAGTCAATTTATGATTTGAAAGAAAATAAACTAATGTATTTGGGAAGAAAGGCGAGTCATATTTTACATTATCATTATCATCATCATCATCATCATCATCATCAGTGGCGCAACCGCCCCATGATTGGCCAACGCCGTCTGCCTACTAGGAGATTTCTAGTCATGAGTTGTTTTTCTTTTTACGGGATAGGGTTGCCAGCACTACGCCCCATATTGGGCCGGGACACTCGACCATTCAGGCCCCATAATTTTAATTACTGCTGATGACTAATGTGATTTTTTTTAAAAAAAGATAAAAACAATTGTAAATGAATGGTTAGGAAACTTTCATTTCATAAATATGGCAATACATATACATAAGCCTATACACGCTAATTTAATCCTGAAATTTTTAACCATTTCACATTTGTAACATAATTTTTTTCATAATAAAGTGTTTAGTATGTGGCCTAGTGGCTAGCGCTCTGGCGTTTGGTACCCTAGGTTTCGGGTTCGAATCTGAGTGGGGCATGGATGTTTTTGAATGCTCCGGAATCCACTCTAAACCTTAGTTCCCAGTCTAATTAGACTAAAGCGTGCATAAAATGGCCGAGGAACTACCAACTACCAACATTCCTTAAATCGTTGGTTGGTTGTTGATGAAATGTCAAAAAAAATATCAAGATTTTAAAATAACATCTTAATTTAATGGATACATTAGCAAATAAAAAAAATCTTAAATCTAATTATAATTGATTACAGAACTAAAAATAGGATTATTTTCCCCCCAAATTAAGAGAGATAAGGATTAAATCGCAGGATTTATTCAAATTTTATCCGTCAGAAGCAAAATTTCAAGAAATAAGAACTCCTCAAGTTTCAGATTCAAATGTCTGCTATTCATTTCTACGAGAGTTCTCCCCGAATTCGAGTAAGAAAAAGGGTTAAAAAAACCGTACCTTGAAGGGAATAAACCCTGCGAATTCCACAGCACCAAGATATTTGAACTAATATTAAAAATAGTAATATGTCTGTCAGTTTTGTTGTTGTTCTAATGCAGCTGGTAATACAGAGATAGTTTATCTTTATGACATCAACAAGGGCTGCGGCAGTATTACTCGTTCAGCACTACGCAGGGAGCACGTGTTGCTTGAAGATAGCCCATGGACTCGAGTCACATTATCCCCGCAATGCTGTACGATCTTATGAGACCGTGACCTATGATTGAAAATAGATTTCGAACCACTACAAAACATCCCTGGCACCGCTGGGTCACGAACCCGAAACTTGTGGCATTGGGTGCCGGAGCGCTAGCCACTCGCCATCAGCCGTTCAATAATCTTATTCTTGCAGAACGAAATTGGAATAGATGGCATCTATTCGAGGTGCAAACGCGGCGTGATGGCCAACTGGCTAGCGCAGTGTCCTTTGTACCGAAGGCTTGAGGTTGGAATCCTGGCGGTGGCATAGATGTTTGTTAGTGGTTTCGGAATTCACTTTAAACTGAAGGTCCCAGTCTAATTGGTCTAAAGTGGGTAGAACATGACCGTAGAGAGGGATTCTGCACCACCAACAAAGATCCATGCCAACCACCATGATTAGAAACTTGACGCTTGTGATACAAAAGGCCAGAGCGTAGCCAGTTGGCCATCAGGCCGTTTTGCACATTGAATAGATGTCATCTATTCAAATTTCGCTCTACAAGAATAAGAGTAGGGGGGACCTGATCGCCGGGTGGATCCACTTTAAACAGTAGATCTCGGTCTAATTAGAGTAGATGTGCACAAGATGACCGTAGAGTGACAATACAAACTTCAAATTTGTTTTGCTAACACGACTTCTTCTTTGTAATGGCATTTTACTGTGCTCCATTGTATCTTCTTTCCGATAGATAGGTAGTCCACTTTATTTACATCAGTTCAAAATACCAACATTCAGTAAATCGTTGGTTGTTTATGAAAGAAATGACAAAAACATCCACTTTTAAAATAACATTTTAATTGAGAGAAACGTTAGCAAATAAAAAAATACACATTAAATGGAATTATAATTAATTACTGAAATAAAGATATGATCCTTTCCACCAAACTTAATTACGAGAGATGATGATAGGATTTAAATTGTACGTTTTATTCACCTTTTATCCGTCAAAAGCAGGTTTTCAAACTCCTCAAGATAAAAATTTCTCGAGTTTCCCATTCAGAGGGGGAAAATTCTTGTGGAATTGAATAGCATCTAACTGCAGTAAGAAAGAAAACAGGGTTCAAATACTCCAACAAAAAGGTTTCCAATTAACGACCAGACAAAAGATTTCTCCCGCCCCTCCTGCGAATAGACTCGTCGGAGGGGGGCAGGGGGGGAATAGGAGAGAATAATTTGAGTTTTGAAAATGAGAAATTAGAGTTCCCTTTCATCCGCCTCATTCGATGATCGGGATTTGAAGACTTTCTTTGTGACGTCACGCGGACGACCCCGTGACTTTTCCGGGAGAAGACACTGCCACGTGTTTGTACGCGATAAATAATGCATTTTCGAATTTCCGGAAGCTTATGGTTTTCAATCCATTTCCATAGGTGGGATTAATATGCCTTTACTGAAAATTTGAATTCACTATGACTGTAGAATATGATGTGTCAGTGTAGAACATAAATGGGACGTGCAATTAGAAACATTACGTGAAATGCGTAACTCAAATGCGATACGCAGTTTGTTATGCTTACACGTGCAATTCAAAAATTTATGAGTAGGGCAGCGTTTATTTTGAAAAGTTTAGTGAAGCGAAATTGGCAACGTTATTACGTTATTAATTCTAAGAAACAATAAAGATGGCATGTTGTTGCGTTTAAAAAAAAATGATTGCTAGGTTCTTGTTTTTTTGCCAATAAAATTTACTTTATTGTTGCGAATCTGGGATTCCAGTAAAGTAAGTGTTATTTGCAATCTGATTACAGAAAGCAGAAACTTTAATTTGAAACAGATAACGTAAGAATTGTATGACTGTTAATAGGGGACTTTACTTTACTTTAAACAGTTCGTCGCGAATGCATTTGAAATGCTCAAATAATTGAATATTTTAATTCATCCAAATGTTTTCGAGCTACAATGGTATTTGTTAACTATTCAGTGATTCTAGTTTGGCTTAATTTGGTGTGTCTCTCTACGGTTGTCTTGTGCATACTTGCGCTAAACATACCGAGACTTACAATTTAAAGTGCGTTCCGTACGGCTAAAAAACACCCATTCCACCGCTGGGATTCGAACGTGAAGCCTGTGGTAGCAAAGGCCAGAGCGCTAGCCAATCGGCCACCATGCCACCTTCAGTGATTCGAGGTGATAACATTTAATCTATCTGCATCAGGGATTGATGCGGTCTGATGGCCTTAAATTTCGGCGGCCTGGTGGCCAATGAGGGGTACCCTATTTTTCCTGTTCGAATCCTGGCGGTGGCATGGATATTTGTTGGTGGTAGTAGTACGTAGAGCGTACAGCGACAAAAGAAACCAATCTACATGCATTCAAGTCAATAGGACATATTTTACATATTCTTTTAATTAAGAGTGCTTACGAAATGTCAAATACACTTTTTTGTCAATTTTTGCCAAATTTAATGTTCACGTCTGTCAATGATTTATAACCCGATACCTACCGAAAAGGGCCTATAAAACACTATTTAGAATTAGCTACCAAAATGTTCGGTTATTTTGAAGATCCAAATATGTATAAAAATGAATACAGAGTAAATGAAACATACTCATAAACATCATACATCCTAAAATATGCGCACTGAAATGTAATCCATTTCGAAATTCCGCCACAAAATCCTGCAATTTATTGACTCCTGCTACATACCACTCCTTAGTTATATATGTATTGCGTCGCTGCATTCCAAAACGAAGACGAGCTGGCCAACAAAAAGAGGCAACAAGTCGGCGGGAAACTTTATTGGCGACTTAATTACTTTTTCTCGGAGGGTCCTCTATGGCAATTACGGCGACACTGGGGCAGGGAGGGGTGACTGTCATTAGCCTTGTCGGGCATGGGTAGGACGCAGATGGTTTCTCTTGTTCGTCGGGGACTGAAAATCCGATGTTCTTGGAGGAGAAGACAGTTTTCGCTCTGTTGACTGTGACCGTGGAATGGGTGACCATGCATTTTTAACGTCGAATATATTTGATTTTTGTTTGTCCGGTTCATGACGGGTTTCCGCTTTTTAATATATTTTATTCCACAACGACGTCCTTTATTTTGTTGAGTGTAGCGTTAAAACGGAACTTGTCTTTTTGGAAATAAGTATTTAAAGATAAAAAAATCATCTAGATAGAATTATAAAGTGCGTATTATACTATAATTTATATACTTGCATAAGTTTATATATATATTATATAATATTATATCATCATCACCATCGGTGGTGCAACAGCTCCATGATGGGGCAAGGCTGTCTGCCTGCTGGCAGATTTCTAGGAATTGTTTTCTTTTTACGGGGTAGGGTTGTCAGCCCTACTCCCAACTCTCTACATTCATGTAAGACCAGAGGCCTGATGGCCGAAGGCCTAGAGCTCTGGCCGCCGGTACCACAGGTTTCAAGTTCGAATACCGGGAAGAGGGATGCCATGGATGTTTGTAATGGTTTGGAATCCACTTTAAGCCGTAGGTCCCGGTCTAACAGGATCGTAGAGCGTTGCGGGGGTAGTGTTACTCCGCGTCCGTAGTTTATCTTCAAACGGCACGTGCTCCCTGGGTACTGCTAGGCGAGTCACGTCGGTGAAGCCCTTGCTTATGGCATAAAAAAACAGTCTAATTATGTCCTAGCTGCATTAGAAATAAAAAAGTTATTGGACTGAAGCAGAATAAATAAGTGAACAGGAAATTAAGATGGTTTGAGATTTCGATTCCAATTAGAAGTAGAGTAAAGTTAACTTGTATTTTACATTGAATTGCGTCAAAATAGTTTGTCCCTTGATGAGTGGGTAGCGATAGTATTGAAGAAAGTTCTGTGATATAGTTTACAATAGAATCTAGTTAAATCTTGAGGGATTGTAGAGTTGCGGAAAAAACCAGGGAGCACTAGTGATGATATGAAGAAGTTTGTTTTGAATAATTTGTACAGATTTTTTGTTAGATTTTGCAGTTACACGCCAAATTGGGGTTGCATAAGGAAGGATAGGATTTTGAACTTGTTTGTAGAAAAGAAATTTGCCTGACAAAGTTGTTAATATTTTTCGATGAGTGGCAGAGTGAGTTAAAACTTGTTCCTACATTTTTTTTTTTCATATATTCGGTCGAAACATTAATTTATTGTCTACGATCAAATCGAGGTATTTAATATTAGTTGTCCATTCAATTTGTTGATCAAAAAGGGAGAGTTTATTACATGGTTGTCTGACGTGTCCTATTTTGAAAACGATGACTTGAGTTTTATAGGAATGAATTGCTATGCACCGTTTAGTTAGCCAATCTTCTAGAGTATCCAAAGAAATTTTGAAGAGCTTTGATGGCATAGCAGTTTTGATGCTAAAATTGATGGCATTGACATTAATGTTTTTGGCTGCTAATACATGCATTGAACCACTGAAGGTTTTTGCAGTTTTGTGCGATCTTTGGTAAAACTTTGTGAATTATTTCACCTAGGGCTGCTATGATATATTTTACAGACGTTTGTTGGCAATGTGATATATTGTATAGCTTCATCTATCGCCATTTTACTATTCTCAAAATTCGAGAATTCTTTTTCAAAATAATCAGCGGATGCATCATGTTGTAGTTGTATCATGTGTTTATTTCAACGAAGAAATTGTTACGCTACAGAACTTAGCTTAATAAAAACAATGCATTTTTTCCTTTAAGGTTTATACTGTGTTCTAATTCATTTATTCGTTTATTCTAATTTAGGACGGAAAGTGAAGTTTTCCAGTGAATATTATTGAATGAAATAATAAAAGTCTTTGAACAAACACAAGATTAATTCTACCTTACAGCAATCAAGTAACCTTATTTGCATTAGAACAGAACTCGTTTCCAAGAACCTATCCATTGAACATGACATCTTAAGCCTAAAACCAAATATCTCCATTTCAAACAAACACAGCTCGTGACAATGAACTCGTAATCCTCTGCACACGAGTGATGTTTGTGTTTGTTAAGAAAATCTATTAACATAGGAAAACAAAGGATCCGAGTCATTTCAGACAGCAATCATCCAATGAAATAACACCATTTCTGTTCAAGTGTGGAGGATGCCATGTTTAATTCGGTTGTGTTTGTTCAGTAGTCGTTGCAGAGATGGGATGACATGTCCCTCCTTCAGCTGAGAAGGGGTAATTAATTGCAAAGTGTGATTCATCCCGGGGTGGACGAAATTAATGAATACCGTCGCGCCAGAGGAATGGCTGGTTTTAAGAAGCTGTCGGATTAATTTTGATCCCGTGGCAACAATGTTTGAGGTGTGTCCTTGCAGATGTTATTCTAATGATGCTATCGAGTTCAAACGGTATTTTAAGATCAGAAGTTCTAGTAATATTTCGATAGAAAATAATGTTGTTGTTCGAATGCAACTAGCAATACAGAGAGTCTAGCGGCCTAGTGGCCAATTGGCTAGCGCTCTGGCCTTTCGTACCACAGGCTTCAGGTTCGAATCCTGGTGGGGTCCTGGATGTTTGTGAGTGGTTCTGAATCCATGTTTAATTGCAGATCTCTGTCTGTTTAGCCCTCGTTGTACGCAAGATGACAGTAGAGCGACACACAAAACCGAATCCAATTAATTTTAGTCCCTCTCGTGCTGTTTTATTATGTGTCTTTATAAGTACAGAAATATTGCTCTGATACATTTTATTAAAGTTGTATTCAGAATTTTTGCATTTAAAAATTTTTTGTTTCAAATTGGATGCACTTAATTTCAGATGATAAGATGACAAATATAAACAATAAATCCCGTTTTTGTTCTTCAACTTAATGTAAATAACCAAAAGAAAGGAGAAATTGAATAAACACATGCAGCAAAATTGTCAAATGAAACAAATAATTTTGATATTACGCCTAATTAAAATAAGGCAACCCTACTCCGTAAAACCGTCAGCGACACGGAGCCAACTGAGACTTCTACCTACCAATACAGCACAAGCAGCCAGCCCCCTTTCCCTCCATCCATGAGGGTTCGTGCGCTTCGTCTAGTTGATTGCCAAGGGGGATAAGAAAAGAAAGCATTTAATAAGCCATTTTTTTTAAAAAAATATTTAATTTTTTAAAAAGTATTAAAACTATCTTCAAAGCAATTATAGGAATCATGAGACTCATAAATTGTTAAAAATATATGCTAGTTTTATTCCTGAATTTAGTTTTATTTTTCCTTGTTCAAATGTTTATTGAAATGTTAATAAAATATTTTGACCACTAACGAATGGACGGGCGTATCTTTTAAATCTCGATTCTGCAAACATTTCCCAGAAAAAGAACGAGAATCCATTATTTATCACTGTGAAAAACTCACGACCCGTTTTCATTTTAATTAGTTTTTCACACAATGCAATCTTCACCTCTTATCATTGAAAATTCAGATGAGCTATTTCTGTTTTTTTTTTTTTTTTTTTACTTTGTTTGAAAAAACTATTTTTGTGTTATAAAATTGAACTGTTTCCAATGTTAACCATTCTTTACTTTTGACTGAATTAGATAATATTTTGTTTGTTTTTTTTAGTTTAATAATTAAATTTTAAAATAATTCTCGCTGGTTTTAATACACTTTTAAACAATGGTTTATCGTAATTAAAAATAGATTCATATGTGTATAGTTGAGGATTGGATTAACTTTATTAGATTTCCTAATTCAATTAAAGATGACTTTCCTTTTTTACTTGAGATAGCTCATTAAAATCTCTTTCATAGATTTGGTTAAACAATTATTTTAAATACATCAAAATAAAATAAAATATCGTTATGATAATCATCGTGGAATTAATATTGATTCATTAAAAAAAATGTATAATCATAATAATAAATTTCCTTATCAAATTAATTGTCTGATGTGTAGTCTCATTTAGTTTTTCTATAAATTATTTATTTTATTTATTTTTTGTGTTCTCACGGAATTATTTAAGAAATCAATTGGATTAACTTATTAACTTTGTTATTTGTTTATTTAAATATTTATTTATTACCCTATTTAATTATTACAATTTAAATGAGATTTATACTCCTTTTAAAAATATTTTTGTGGCTTGAATATCTAGAACTCCGGCACTATGTTTCACTTTAAGTCTCCTCAGTGACGCCTGGCGCTCGGTACCACAGGTTTCGGGTTCGAGTCCCGGCGGTGCCATGGATATTTGTAGTGGTTCGGAATCCACTTTAAACTGTAAATCCCGGTCTGTTGAGCCTAAAGTGTGCACAAGATGACCGTAGAACGACAAACCAAACTAAACCTCAGTGACGCAGTGACCCTCCCTAGATGCGCACAGTGGATTGTTGATAGCAGAGCAAACCAGACTCTTAGTTGGAATTGTTAGCGCTTTTGGCTCATGCGAATCTTTTTTTCGAAAATGAAATGCACAAAACACCTTAAAACATGAAGGACGCTCACCTGCAACACTCATTATGATGTGCAAATACCCCAAATTGAGATCGATTTGCAAAATCTGATAACTAAAAGATTGAAGAGACAACTATCGCACTTGTAAAATACATATTTTCGAATGATTTCATTTTCATGCTTATATTTATTTTTTGTATATCATTTTGAGTGTTATATATTATTTTGCAATGCGCGTTTAGTATCATCCTTATTATTAGAGTATCTATATTTTAAATGTAAGAAGAATAGTGAACACAGTAATAATAATTTTTTATGTTTCCATATTTCTCTCAAAAAACATGTCTATAGTAAGTCTAAATCTGATGTGGGCATATATAATTTTATAGGCGGTCCACGGAGTTGAATGCCTTTACAAAGTGACCCGCTAGATCATTTGGGGTAGCCACCTCTGGTCTAATGTATTTGCCAGCTGCGTTAGAAAAAACATGATCAAAAGATGTTTTGACATCCATTAGTTAAATAAATAATAAATAAAAACATATAAACCCTAAATAGAAACATATTCTTCGATTCCTCCTGCACAATTATTTTGCCATTTTATTTCATTCCTTTGTAGAAAATTTTGAATTTAATTAATTATCCCGTCCCTATAAAATATAGGACAGCCACCCCTCACGATCCTCAATCTTTTGTACTGGTTTAGGAATCCCATAATACCACATGTTCGATCTCGCTAATAGCATCCAACACCGTCGAAAACGAAACCGGTGATCTAAGCAAAGACAAAACCCGTTTAATGAATGCCTCCCATTAGAGTTTCCGCGGATCTGAGGTTTTGAATTCCCATGTTAATGAGCGCATCACCTGCGGAAGACATCTTCGAACCGGAGGTCGAATCATAATCTGCTTAACTCATTGTGAAGGGAGAATCTGATTTCAGTATTTTAAATTCGCCCTCTTTTACTTCCTTTGATGAGAGTGGAAATCAATTTGGGGCTTGCAATCATCAAAATGGAACCATTCAATAATGAGAACACATAGGGAAAAAACAGAATTAATCTGTTTCAGCTACTTTGCATGCGCTGATAAATTAATATATATATAACTTTTTTATATTTAAATCATTGCGTTAAATGGTATTGAACTCTGTAAAAAAAGCGCCAAATACACACTTTAAAAGGCAGAAGTTCACAAATAGAGCCTTTGGCGATCTTGGCGACAGGATTGGCTTTATTAGTCGAAATATTAGTATAATTATTAGTATAATTTTTATTTCCTAACGCTTTACACAATCTCGAGAAGAGCATCAGACAGTCATTAGTTACTCAATGAGGGGCCTGATGGCCGTCTAGCTCTCTGGCACCCGGTGCCACAGGTTTGAGGTTCGTGTCCCGATGGTATCATGAATGTGTGTAGTGGTTCGGAATTCATTTTAAGCCGTAGGTCTCTGTTTCCTGTGACCGTAGGTCGTCACAGAGCCCAATGAGACATCTCAGCCACATCTTTCCCAAACTGTAAAGGGACAACTCTGCTCCAGGCCACAGTGATGTGATGTGGTGCGGTGTAGTAGTAGTGGTTGGGGCAATGGGGGTTTATATACTAGTCGAGTGGTTGTCCTCGCGCAACTAAGTTGAGTTGCTGCTCTCGTGTGGAGAACGGGGCGTCTTTACTGCTTTATGTTATAAGAATGGATCGACACAAATTCTTTTTGTCCCTGCCTCCATTCATCGTGCAAAAATTAGAATTTTAATACAATTTCGCTTCTATCGTTACTAAACTGGAGGGCCTGATGGACAATTGGGTAGCGCTCCAGCCTTTGGTATCCCAGCTTCAGTTTCGAATCCTGGCGGTGGCATGGTTATTTCCGATAGTTCGGAATCCGTGTTAAACTGTAGATTCTGGTCTAATTAACCTAAAGTGTGCACAGAATGACTGTAGAGAGAAAAACCAAAAAAAAAAAACCTTTTTGAATCCTGGCGGTGGCATGGATATGTGTAAGTGGTTCGGAAGTAACGTTAAACTGTAGAGTCTGGTCTAATTATCCTAAAGTGTGCAAGACAGTAGAGCGAAAAACCAAACTACACTATACTAGAGTTTACTTTGTGTATTGATTTTTTACACCACAGAAATATAAAAGGCTCGGGACACAATGACACAATGTATATTTGAATTATATTATTCCTCATAAGATTATAATTACTATGATTCTTGAAAATCACACTACATAACAGGCATTTGCAACAATGCCTCTTTTTGCTGTCAAATCAGGAATGAAAAACCGAATCCAATTAGCAGATTTTATTTCTGGCTTTCCTATAAATTCCCGTAGAATACCTCGCCATAACCCAATTGCCTTTCGTTAAACAAGCACCCTCTGCAAATCGTAATGGATGGCACGAATCATTTGAACCGCACTTGAATCCCCTTGATTGACTTGTTCAGTGAAATGAGCGCACGAATAACAATGCGTCCCTTCAGAATAGTGTTAATGATGTGCACTTAATGATGATGTTGCTGTCCAATTCGATGAGGGGCCTCAACCGCAGACGGCCCTGCTACGTGACGCAATCTGCTGAACGGTTTCATTTCTATCTACAAATTGAATGGCCAGATGTCAGAGAAGGGATTTGGAGATTAATAATGGTTTATCATTATAGTAATATATTATTGTTGTTCTATTGCAGCTTCCAGTACAGAGACGGTTAATCTTCATGCCATAAAACAACCGCACTACCCAGGGCACGAGTAGCTGGATTTTAAGCGATTGACATAGAGTAACACTACCTCCCCCCCCCCCTGCAATGGTCTACTATCCTAATAGACCAGGACCTATGGTTTAAAGTGTATTCCGAACCACTCCAAACATCCTTGACACCACCAGGACTCGAAGTTGAAACCTGTGTTACCGAGGCCACTGTGCTAGCCACTTGCCCATGAGGTCCATATAGTAATATATAGGCCCTAATTATTAGTAATTTGATAGTAAATAATTAAGGGGCCTGATGGCCGAATGCCTAGAGCTCTGGCACTTTCCATTTCAACAATGGAAAGTGGGGAGCGTATTACTTTTCAATTTTGCAGCGCACGAAATGAAACCAAAAAGCAAATTTTCACATAAAACAGAGAGTCTGGTTTGCTCTACTATCCACAATCTAATGTGAGTATCTAGGGAAGGTCACTGAGGTCACTTAAAGTGAAACATAGAACCTGTTATATTAGATGCTACAAAATATGCGCCCCTCATGAGTTTCGTAAAATATAATTTAATTGTTCTGCGAACTCATCGCTGTAAAGTCATCCATAAAACAGGCACTATCTGTCCTATATTCGCAAGAATATTATTTTAAAATCCAAGTTCATTTTTTTCTCAACATTTCGCCAGTTCATTTTTAAATAGATGAATGCACACATAACGTATTTTTAATACAATTGTTTTCACTCCTTTGGCCATTATAAATTAAATATAGTCTGAGCGCTAGCCGAGTGGAAGTGCTTTAGCGCTCGGTATCACATGTTTCGGGTTCCATTCCCAACAATGCCGTTTGTAGTAGTTCGGAATTCTACTTTAAACAGTAAGTCCCGGTCTCATATGACCGTAGATCGTTGTGGAGGAAGTAGTTATAAATCCGCTAAAGAGAGTTAAAATATAATGTTAGAGTATAACATTATAATATAGTTTATAATACTTATAGTTCGCTTATAAGGGTAGTGGTAGGTATAGTCCGCGTCCGTCGTTTATCTTCAAGCTACACGCACCCATGGGTAGTGCTAATGGAGTAACGTCGGTGCAGACCTTGCTGATGGCATAAAGATGAACTGTCTCTGTAATGCCAGCTGCATTAGGAAAAAAATATTGAATTGACATATTTAAATACATTAGACCTCCATTATTTTTCATTGAAATAATTCTATTAATAATTAGGTCAAATTAGGACTAATGCATACCTGTTTTAATTTTACTTATTAGAACCTAAACTGATTTATACCTACTTTAATTTTACCTAGTAGTACATAAACTATTTTATACCTTCTTTAATCTTAATTAATAATACACAAATTTTTACTTAAAAAATAACTAAACTAATTCAAACTTAATAATACCTAAACTTGTTTATACCTGTTTTAATTCGACCTAATAATACCTAAACTAATGCATCATATCTGTTTTAATTAGACATAATAATACATAAACTAATTTTTCAGTTGTTTTAAATTCATCTAATAATACCCGTTTTAATTTTAGCTAATCATAACTAAACTAATGTATACCTTATTTGAATTTTACCGAGTCATTTCTAACCTAACAATAATTAAACTGTCGTGTCTATGAACTCGATAGATTCACATAAAGGTAAACTATTAATTCATTTATGCTGATTGTGAGTTGCAGCTTCATTCTGGGAAGTTCATAATACTATCGAATGAAGGACTTCATTATACATTGAATCACCTTGGATGTTTGAACCTTCTTTCAGCCATTTGATTTTTTGAATTGAATAAAGACCCTATCGGAATTCTCTCCGACACAAGTGGCTGAAAGGGAACGATTCGTTCAACCCCGCATTACAAGCGACTCGAATCATTCAAAATTTACAAACGCCCACCACCCCTGAGGACATTTCGAGAATTACAATTTGAATTGTCTTTTAGTGGGGAGTGCGAACCCTGCCTTTCCTGGTAATTAAAAGGATTAAGACTTAATTAAAACTTCACAAACAATCCGCGTACTTTCAAGAACGGAGCACGAGACACGGAGTGAAAACAATTTCCGTAATGTTTTCTCTTAAGGGAGCATTCTAAAAATTCAATCAGGGGAGGTTATGTTTGAGAGAGAAATGAGGAGACTTTTCTGGAATTGCAACTCAAACAAATGTTTGAAAACTTATTAAAACAGCCCATTCATGGACGTCGGCTCTAGTTCATTTATTTATAATGGCAATGAAACATCTAATTAACTTTCAATTCAAATACCTATTACTTTCCAAATAATTGCGTTTCATATTCGTATTGTCGGAAGTATTGTGCGGCTTTATGGCCAACTGGCTAACACTCTGGCCTTCGGTGCTTCGAGTTCGAATCTGGCGATGGCACGGGTGTTTGTGAGTGGTTCGGAATCCACGTTAAAGGGTAAGTCCCGGTCTAATGAGGCCAAAGGGTACGTAAGATGATAGTAGAGCGTCAAACAAAACAAAACCTGAAATACTGTTTCTCAATAGTTCCTTTTCAGAAGCCGTTTTTTTATTAAAAATGAAGTTTTTTTTTTTGTTCTAATGCAGTTGGAAAAAACTTAGACAGCTTGGTCTTGGATGCCTTAAGGCAAGCGCTGCACAGACGTTACTCACTTCGCATGACCCAGGGTGCGCGTGTAACTTGAAGTTAAGCCACGGACGCGGAGTAGCAATGCCCCCGCAACGCTTCACGATCCTATTAGAACCGGAACCTGCGGTTTAAAGTGGATTCCGAACCACTACAAACATCCATGGCACCGCCGGGACTCGAACCCGAAACCTGTGGTACCGAGCGCCAGAGCGCTAGCCACTCGGCCATTCAGGCCCCTTAAAAATGAAGTGAAGTCTTTCCGTAAAAAAAATATTTTACATTTTTGAACGTTTATTCTTTTTGAAGGAATAAAATTAGTTTGAAAACCTCACGATAGTAAGGAAATGCTTGCAGACTTACTTCTATAGCTTGGTTTGTCGCTCTACGGCCTTTTTGTGTACACTTCAGGCTAATTAGATTAGAACTGTGACCTACAGTTTCACGTGGATTCCGAACAACAAAAAAATTCATGCCAACTCCAGAATTCGAACCTGAGGCCTGTGGTACCAAAGGCCAGAGCACTAGCCACTTGGCCACGAGACCACTACATATTTATATAAGACATGTGAAAACTACGCATTTCAAAACAAACTCCATGACTTCGGAAGAATCTATTTATGCGTATTAATGGATATCTGTATGTACGACAATCCAATGTGACATATAAAATAAAACTATCAGTGTCCAAATTGTTTTCATTACTTATTTTTATTGGCTCGTCAAAATTTATGAATAAATTATGATTAGTTTTATTCATTAAGCAAAAACGCTACTTTTCATCTGCGAAGGTGTTAGTTTGCAATGCCTGGGCACATCTGGCGTCATCTGTTGATGAGATTTACAAGTTTTCTTTGAGAAGGGGGAAACGGCACGGTATCAAAAAAAAAAAAAAGTACCACCGATTTTTCCCATCCAATTGGGTGTGACCTTGCCGTGGTGAGTGGGCTTTTCACTCACAGGGTTACAACTGTTGGAATGACTTGGAAGTCATTTTTTTCGTCCAAAATCCGAAAGAATCGAGCACATTGAATCTACAGTTGGTTGAATGTGCAACTTGTGCCAATTACGTTGTCATTTCGATTGAAACTATCACTGACAGCCGAAGTCACTTTCTTTAGACCGCTTGAAGAATCACCTATTGATACATATTGGAACTTTATATTGATACAGTACCGTTTCCCGCTTCTTCAAGTATCTTCAGTTCAAATGTGAACTCATTAGGATGAATGGTTCTTTTTTTGACAGCCTTTTGAAAACGAGACTTTAATTATAATCACCAACTACCAATTACTGTTTTATACATTTAGCCCTCTGTACCTTTTATTTGTCAATATTACTTTTTTTTGCAAATTTATATTTTCTTAGAGTTTATGACTGCTTCCTCTCCGCTCATATTACTACTTAAAATCTCTGTATTAAGTTCCTTGCATGCCAAAAATATATTACTTCTAGAACCTTAAAGGCACATCCCTCTTTTTCCAGAAATTATGTAAAGAAAGTTCAATTTTTCTTCTTCTAAAACCTAATGAATGTTCGAAACATCTGCTCGCATTCTGTACCCTTAACCATCTTATTGTTAATTTTTAAGTGATGGCCAAAATAAGAAATTTATCATCCTAGCAAAATTGTTTTTCCCCCTGTGAGATAAAATGTATTTTATGCCTTAAGAATCTTTACAGAGTACACCTAGAAAAACGTGCTCTTTTGAGTTACATGCTTTTGGGTTTGCTATTTTGTCTAAGTAACTGTAATAGTTTGCTGTTCTTTTACAAAGAAAGAAAAAAAAGCAATATGCCTTGACTTTTAATCCATAAATGACTTGAGTTATGCTTTACTGCAAAAGAATTCTTCCTTCCCGTCTGGAAAATGTAGGATGCGAGCTGGAATTTTGTGCATAACTTTGCAATTTTCTTTTATATGCAGGTTGCAAGCATGTAAATGGGAAAACAAATGGTATTCAGCTTTATGTGATTTTTAAACTTCTTAATGCTATTTTATTAAATAATGGTATGTGTTATTTGGGTTTTACGATGCTGCTTTAAATACATTTTAACGAAAGTTAAATACCCTACGGAGTGCATAAGTTAGAAACCCAATAGATTAATGAGTTTATTAAATGACGTGAGACTGATGGCAGAGAGCACTATGGCACTCAGTGCCACAGGTATCGGTTTCGAGTCCCGGTGGTGCCATGAATGTTTGTAGGTGTTCGGAATTCGCTTTAAACAGTAAATCCCGGTCTAGTAGGATCGTAGAGTGTTGCGGGGGTAGTGTGACTCTTCGTCCGTAGCCTATCTTCAAGCCACACTTGGCCCCTGGGTAGTGCTTAATGAGCAACGTACGGTGCACCCTTTGCTAAAGGCATAAAGATGAACTGTCTCTCTATTGTCAGCAGCATTAGAACAACAGCATATTGCAAATTAAAATTATACCATATTGAACATCATAATTATTTACATTTACTATTTTGAATATAAATATCACACATTATATAATTACTGTTTTTTATTTTTAGCAATCTGTACTTTTTGGTGGGAATATCACTTTTATAGCAAATTTATATTTCCTTGTAGTTCCTGTCTGCTTCCTCTCTGCTGAAATTAATCATTAAAATTTATCTATTGCATTCCTCGCATGTCAAAAATGTATTACTTTTAAGAACATAAAGCGCATCCCTTTTTTCCAAGAAAGTATTCAAAGCGAGTTCAATTTTTATTTTACTAAAATCGCATGAATGCTGGAAACATCTGCTCGCCTTCTGTAACCTCAACTCTCTCATTGCTAATTTTTAAGTGATGGTGAAATGAGAGTTTTTTTAAGAATATCTACACGCAGGTAATAGCAAAAATATTGAAAATGAATTGAAATGGTGAAATAAAGTGTGGCAACTCGTATCCTTCAACAAAAAGATTCTAAGTATGAAATTCTTGTTTCAAGTTTTTTCAGTTTCAAACGTTAAGGTGTAGACTTTCATTCATGAAATAAACTTTTTGAAAAATACTTTTCGAAAGTAAAAATTATTTCGTCAACGATACTGGATTACGTTTTTTACGTTTAATGATGAATTCCGTTTTTCTTTATCTTTGATATTTTCTATTTGTAATATTTATTTAATATTTCAGCTAGTATACTAATATATTTAGAATATTTAAATATTTAATAGCGTCTATGAAAGATATTTTAATTTCTATTATTGTCCAGCTGTTTATTATCCATAAAATTATGGATAATAAAAAGATACGGATAAAAAATACTGTTTCGAATTTCGTTTACATTTCCTAGGTCAATTTTTTTTCCTGTTGTATAATTTTTTCCCATGAGATGAGTTGTAGCATTTCGTTCCCTGGAGAGAGGAATCTATATTCTTTAACAACTTATTACTCAAATTTGACAACAGATAAACAGTGTCTTGGATATTTATATTACATGCAATGAGTGTTTTGTACTGATGAGAACAACCTGTCACTCATATCTGCCAGCAGATAATTAGTGTCATGAATAATGAGACCTCATGAAATGACCGATTGTCTGTGCGACATTCACAGGTCAAAACAATTACACACGGACTATGGACTACACCATGAGATGTTCCCTCGTGATGGGTGACAGACTATGGACTGAGAAAGTGTTGACTCCAATGAGAAGTGAGGGAAGCTGAAACCTCCAAGCCCCTCTTGACGGATTTTCTTAAAGGAAGGTTGTTTTTTCTTGTGAAGAAGAGTGTTATGCGACGAGTTGATAAGAAGTGTTGTCCTTTTCTCTGAAATGACTGAATAGGCCAGAGTTTTTCGTTGCGTTTTCAAAATGTGCCCCTTGTGGTTTCGTGTATCCCTCCGTGTGATAGTGAAGGTCTGCAGCAGATCAGTTGTATGGATTGGTCGTAGACTCGATAAGTCTGAAAAGCTTCGTCCTTGGAGTGAACTGCACTTGCAAATCAAATTATCTTTAATTTTCATTTCATTGTAAATAGAGTTCTGTATATATAAATAATGCTTGTAAATAAAATTTAAAGTGTATCCCTGAACTTGAAAGTGGTTCTCTGCTTGAAGCCGTTATAGGTCTTGCATAGACCGAGATCTTACAGTGCCCATGATCAGTTTTCCTATTCTTTAATAACTTTCAACGCTTAACCATAGCTCTCCTTTTCTTTTCTAAGCCGAGAACCTTCTCAAAGTGGTTAAATTAAAATTCCTACTCGGTTTTTTTCTCCTAAATATTTACTTATACGATGTTTCCTTTTCAAAAACTATTAGCCATCGAAAACTACCAGAATATTTCTAACAAGACAGAAGCAAACGATTATTAAGAGTATCTATTGAAGACGAGTAAAATAGTGTCTGGTGAAACAAGTTCATTGATCACTTCTTTGTTAGTGTACACCGCGGATAGACTCGTAACCCAGAGCTTATCCTGAAAGGTTTCCACAAACCCATTCCAATGGATGTGACGAGGTTCGGACACGACGATGGATTGATCGCCCCGGTGGATGCCGGACACGATGCGGCGCAAAAGTAAATTGAATTCCCGGGGCTGTAGTGGGCGACGCGATGGGATGACGAATCCTTGGAATCCCAAACAGCAATGGCTGCATGCAGGGCTTGGAGGGGGGAGAGGCAATGTTACAACAGGCGGGGATTGTTGTACCTCCGGCAATTTGCAGAAGTGAAAATTTAACAGAACACGAGAAAAAAGGTGGAGGGGGTGGAGGTTGCCGGTTGTGGAGTAAACAAGACAGCCATTTTCTGCTCCAATCATCATCTGTGCTGTTGAAGTGCTCTCGGGATTCGTGAGTTGCAGAAAGAAAGAGTGGGCAGTTTTGGAAATAATCTTTTAGGGTTGTCTAGCATGTGTCATTTGCACGAGTTGTTGAATGTTTTACACATGTTTGTGTTATTTGTTTTCAGGAATTTTTTTTTTGAGATTAAAATCTTTTAAGTATTTTTCTATAAAAGAAATTGGGTTATATTGTAAAAAAATAAATCGTGTGTGTTTAAATGAATAATGGTTTGTATATATAGTGTTGAGATGATTTAATATACATTTTTTTAAAATGAATTGCTGAATTCAAACGAAGTTAATTTAATTTAAATATTTCAAATTTAAAACTCCGCATAAATATAGATAATAAATCCTTATATATATAGGGAGATTATAATTAACGTTCAACTTTCAAAATGCTCTCAAAAAAGAACCCCCTCGACACAATGAGTTCAAATTTCAACTGAAGATACTCGAAGAAGGGGGAAACGGTACGACATCCAAAAGAAGTTCAAAAGTGTATTAATAGATGGTCGCTGTTAGCGACATAACGAAGTGAATTCGGCTGTCAGTGCTATAATGAATGGAAATGACAGCATATTTGCCACGAGTTGGTCATGAAACTAACTGCAATTTTCCATGTGCTGGATTGTTTCGATTTTTGGACGGAAAAAAAAAAGACTTCCAAGTCATTTCAACAGTTGTGACACTGTGAGTGGAAAGCCCATCCACCACGGCCAGATCATAACACATTGGATGGGAAAAGCTTAATAATTAAGAATAATTTTGCATCTAACAAATTATTAATTTTAAAGTTATTCTTATAATTATTATTCAGATTACATAAAATAGCGAATTTTGCTTTTGTATTTAGAATATATTTTTTAATTACAATTTGATCATTTTTTTAAAACTATATCGATACTATTGTACCAGTATCTCTCAATTCTATATTCATTACTAATTTTTATCTTGTAATTCTGTGAAATATAAAATAAAAAAAAATTGTTTAGAAAACTGTACTGAGTAAGCGACGCACTACATTAAATTTGGCTCATTTAGTAGAAGACCTTTATGTTTTATTAAATTTTGGTTTCAGTAAAAGAAACACTGAATGAAAAAAATGTTCAGGCGCCTTTATGCTCACAACGACTTTGAAAATGAAAAACATTGTTGGAATCCAACGAGGAATAGTTTTCGAACTCTGTGTCGATCTCCTAAAACCCTATCGGACACTTGAAGCAGCAGCCGTTTATCATTTCAATCGTCGCCTAAAGCGTTCCCCAAACAATGCCAGTTGGCCAAATTCAGAAAAAGAATGGCGCCAAGGTTAATAAGAACCCACCCGCGTGTTGGCGAGGAAACTGCTTTTTCTAATAAGGAAGAAAATCGCCCAAAACTGAACGGAAGCCAGAAGTGGGAGACATTTGAGATAAATAATCACTTAAGCTACAGACTTTCTTTTAAACCATTGAATGGAATTTATTTTTATTTCTCATCTAACACAATTTCGGTGGTGGAAGATTTGTTTTCTTTCATGGCGACAATGACTGCCCTAAATGTTGCAGCATTAAGTACTCGTAAAATGTTTAATGGCACTTGGACGCAGTTCCATTGAATTGTTGAAGAACTTTCTGGTTATTGGAAATGACAGAGTTTTATAACTGCTAGCGCTATGTGCATCGTTTTCTTTAATGGGCACAGTGATACTTTTTTGCTTTACCATACATATCTCAACTGGGCCAAGAGCACTGGCATGGCTGTAAGTTGAAAACGTACAAAAACATTAATAAATCATTCATACGAACATATTGAGGGCACGTGATCGTTTACCAAATGAGGCTCTCTCATATCTGGAATTGAAATAATTTTTTTTTTGTTACACCTACTCTTATTTTCCAGTAAGATAAAGAACAGCACAATCCTTTTCCTAATACTGTTTTTAAATGCTTAAAATAAAATCAACGTCAGTGAGTTACATTCTTACTAAATTGTATACGAGTTGATATATTTCGTTTATTTGAGAAAAGAATGAGAAGCCTTTTATTTCTCGAGAAAATTGAATTATATGTAATTATTCAGAAATTCCTTTTAAATATAAACCAATTATAGTTTACCTTTTGGATTTCTTTTAATAAATTTATTTTCAAGCTTTAATAAAGTTTTCACAAAAAAATAAATAAAAATTAATTAAATAATTTAAAATCTGTTTATTTTTTAAAAATTATTGATGAAACACACTACCCAACGTAAATACCGAAACGTAATGTTTATCGAAACCTTTAATTACTGTACAGTCGTAATCAAAACAATTCCATTTAAAAATGACGTTCCTTTAAGACAAAAATGAACATAAAGACTTGAGAGCATCTCAAACCCTGCCATTATATCCTGCCGTAACAAATAACAAGATTCGTCAATTGCGAATTTAAACAGTGCGAAGCAACAAAGCGTGCATTAAACTCATGCAACACTTGAAGTCGTTTTTCTTTTTTGAGCGCCTGTAGCACGCATCGTGGAGCTCCAACGTCACTTCCTGTCAATAGCGTATGCGTCGATAAAACAATCGCATCGGGGCATGAATGCGCTCTGTTATCAGAGAAAGTGACACTTGTGACGCAATATCCGCTCCTGCCGTGAACTTATTGCCCACTTCCGTTGTTTCCTCACCTGAGGGAGCAATAATTACTTCGTCATTGATTAGTTTCTCCTGGTGGCCCCGGCGGATTGTAATTGGATGGATGCAGTCCTTCCGCTAGGGATTTAAATTTAATCAGAAATTGGAGAACCTTGAATTCGCGTTCTCGGAAACTTAGGGCCGGAAAGATGGCCGAGAGGTTAATGCTAACTTATGACGATTGATTAAGGTGAAATAAGGAGCATTAGGTGATTTTTATTTTATAGGTCAAAGTATATATTTTTTTTTAACCTTTTTATGCCCAAATCTTAAAAATTATTAGAATGATGCTTGAAAATTTGCAAACCGAACCAAACTTGGGCCACCATATGGCTGTTGCGCCAATGATGAAGATGATGATGCATTAACTTAATTTATAATTTTTATTTCATATATTAAAATTAAATTAACTAATCAATTAACAGGAATATTTCAAATTCGTACTCTACTCACAATCAGGAAATAAATTCTCTTCATCGTTTTAGAAAAGGAAAAAAAAAACAGAAACTAATTAATTATGAAGAGAGGAATTAAAATGTTGAAAACATTTAGTTTCATTTCCTATTTCACAGTTGAGTTGTTACAAAACTAGTGAATTCAACTAACAAAATAAATGAAGACCAACAAAATTCGTCCATTGTTCTTTCAGATAACGAAATGAGTTTGTCCCAATTGATTTATGAATCTTTTTGTTATGCTGGGACTCTCTTTTACGTTATTAACTTGTTTTTAATTCTGACTTCTAAACATTCACAGACAAAGCAATTATTTTGCAATTATTTTCTTTCTAACGCAGCTGGCAAACACTTAGACAGCTTGGTCTTGGATGCCTTAAGGCAAGCGCTGCACAGACGTTACTCACTTTGCATTACCCAGGGAGCGCTTGTAACTTAAAGAAAAGTCATGGACGCGGAGTAACAATGCCCCCGCAATGCTCTACGATCATATAAAACCGGGACCTACGGTTTAAAGTGGATTCCGAACCACTACAAACATCCATGGCACCGCCGAGACTCGAATCCGAAACCTGTGTTACCGAGCGCCAGAGCGAGCCACTCGGCCATTCAGGCCTTTTTGCAATGATAAATAAGTGAGAATGAATGAACTCAAAAATGAATCGTTTTGTGTTCACGTATTGGGATGGATTGGATCTAAGTTTGACATCTATACGAACATTTGAAAGGGAAAAAAATAACATCGAAACTTTAGCAAAAGATATTTTAATTGTAAAAAGGAAAACGTAATCGCAAAAATAAAAAAAAATAAAAAAAAACTTTAAAAATTTTGAACAAATAGATTTGTTTTTTATTTGATTTGTGAATTGTTGCAAAAGTGCACTAAAGTACAAAAAACCTCCAATTCGTCAGTTTGCTTCAGAAAAGAAATATTGCACATTTTTACATACAAAAGGTTTGCGAAATGCTTGTTCGTTCTAATTCGTATTAGTGTTGATATTTTATGGTTTCAAAGGTGATAACATAATTAAAAATTGAGATTTAATACATTTATTTCATCATTCATAAAAACAATCGCATCCCCCTTATGATATACCAAAATCATATTTGAAACAAACACTCAACAAGGTTTAGTCTGTTGCTCTACGGTCATTTCGTGCACACTTTGGACTAATCAACCGGGATCTACAATTTTACGTGGATTCCGAACCCCTATTCTTACTACACCACACCACATCACCTCACTGTGCCTAGAGATGAATTTGCTCTATACAGTTCGGGATTGATGTGGGTGAGAAGTCTGACTCTCTACAGTCATAGGAGATAAACAAACATCCATGGTACCTCCAACAAACATTCATGGTACCACCGGGATTCGAACCCGAAACCTGTTGCAACAAGAGCCAGAGCATTGGCCAATTGGCCATCAGGTCGCCACTCAAAGAATAGACCAAGATTCAATATAAATGGAATCATCCAATGCCTGTATCACGAAAATGTACTTTTCCTTCTGTTCCCCCAAAAGGCTATCCCTCATCATTTTTCACTCATCATAGATTCACTCAGCTTATGACTGGTCAATTAAACCGATTAATTAATTCCTATTTAAACCGATTTAAATTAGGTTCAACTGGTCTGTGAAACATCAATGTAGGTGGAGTACAGAATATCAATCACATTATTTGTAAATGCACCAAGCTTGAACATTCTAGAAAGAACTGGACTCCAAAAAGTCAAATGATCACCAAACATTCCTCAAATTATTATTATTAAGAAGCCTGCTTTTACAGCATTTTATAATTTTTGTAATTTTGTTAATTTTGTTTCTTAAATCCTTTCTGTATCTCACCCTTATTTCATTTCTCTTCTGGAATGTCACGTGTACTTTTAAATTCACCATTTAGTAGCTGCATGGGTACAAATATCGAATCCCTTTGTGCCAAATGCATCGCCACCATGCCAGATAAACATAATATTAAATAATAGAGAATTTTTCGCTGTAAAACGTTATTATGCTAATGTCTATTATTAGGATGCAAAGTTGGCAACAAAACAAGATGGCTGACGAAGTTCACTGCCAATGTAAAATGCAACTTCGTCAAAATTCATATTTAAAAATCGTCGTGACGTCAATATTAGCAGCCAAATAGCTATTACGCCAAATTTTGTTCATTAAATTGCTTTTACACCGAATTTTATCGCTTTCAAGCCAAATATTATCACTATCTTGCCAAAAACTTATTCCCGAAATTCTTTTACACGAAAATTAATCGCCCAATTTTTTCATTAAGCGAAATTGTATTCCATAAATGCAATTTCGCCAAATGTTATCGCTTTTAAGCCAAATATTAGAGAGTTTTTGCATACCGTACGTTAGTTACCGTAGGACGTCCGTTAGCTTTTTCTCTCTAGCGCGCATGCTCATAGGAAACTGCGCATGCGTATCTGTAATAATGTTTCCTGTGAGCATGCGCGCCAGGGAGAAAAAGCTAATGGACGTCCTACGGTAACTAACGTACGGTATGCAAAAACTCTCTGTTATCACTTTATTTTTACCACTATTATGGCAAAACTTTAATGATCTGCTTTTACTCCAAATGTTATCGCTTTAACGACAAAATATATCACTATTTTGCCAAAACTTTATTTCTAAATCTCTTTTAATAATTTGGCGTTAAAGCGATAAAATTTAGATTATGTGGAATTTTGTTTTGCTAACTCACAAAAATTAATAATATTAACGATAATAATTGCTATTAGGATAAATAATTAAGTAAAAAAGGATTTAGAATTTTATAATTAAATATAAGTTATTAATTAAGTAAAAAAAATATTTTTGTTGTTTGTTTCATGTTTTCATGAGTGGAAACGTCATAAAAATTGTTTATTTTCTTTAGTCGCCGAAATACGTTAAGGATCATCTTGGAATAGTCAATAATTTATCGGAAAAATTATTTAAAAGCATATATATTTATGATATTATTTACTGGAAATAAAATTTTTGCAAATAACAATCAAACAATACTGAAGGACAGAAAATTTTACTTTTTCAATCTGATTGAATCTTAAACAAAGATATGAAAAAAATTATCATCGAGCTTTTAAGAAACATACAGTAAATCAAGAGAGAAGCTTGTATAATTACGAAAACAAACAAAATAAAATAACAAAAAACCACAATGGGTGTATAAAAACATCATGGAATCTTTGGGCAAACTTTTGTGCATGCATTCTGTGATGGATTGCATCAAACTCTGACAAAGATGCGAAATCTGTGGAAGAAGAGAAATGACATCGGAATGATCAAAAGTGAAACATCACAAAACAAAGCAGGGAAAAGAAAAGGAAAACAAACATCCTTCCGAATCAATAGTGTATCGATTTTTCTTTTGGCAGAGCTTAAACGAATAAAGAAAGACAAAAAAAAAAAATTTTTTTTATGGAAAATGAAATCTGACATATAAACAAATCTCACGAGAGTTTTACAGGTCCCGAGATTTGGTAATGCAGTTTAGTGGAACACGTTAATTATATCAAACGAAAATATGTTTGTCGCATAAAATATTTTATTTCTGTTCTAATGCAGCTGGCAAGCACTGAGACAGTTGTCTTTTATGTCTTAAGGCAAGCGCCCCACCGATGTTGCTCACATCGCACTACCAAGAGGGCGCGTTTAACTTGAAGATAATCCACGGACGAGCAGTCACACTACCCCCCGCAACGCTCTACGATCCTGTTACACAGGCACCTACGATTTAACATGGATACCGAACCACCACAAGCATCCACGGCACCGCCGGATTTTTGAAAAACATGTGGTACAGAGCGCCAGAACGCTAGACCATCAGGCCTCAATAAAAATCTAATCTTTCACTTTAAATACTATATAGAAAATAAAAATAAAAAGTTTGGCTTGTCGATCTAAGCTCGTCTTGTGCACACGAGGGCTAAAAGGACCAGGATTGGATTCCGAAGTACTACGCACACATCCAGGGCACCACCGGGACTCGAACCCTGTGGTACCCAGAGCGAGAGCGCTAGCCACTCCGCCATTAGGTTGCCCCCCCCCTCCGAAAATTAAAGAAAAATCCATGCAATATATCATCATCTTCATTGATGGCCATGGCCGTCTGCCTGCCGACAGATTTCGAGAGAGGAGATGATTTATTTTTACAGAGTAAGATAGTCAATTCTACGCCCAACGCTCTACAGTAATATTAGACTGGGATCCACTATTTAAAGTGGATTCGGTAACACTACAAACATCCATTTTACAGAACGCGAAACCAGTGGCACCAATCACCAGATCGCTAGCCACTTGATCATCAGGTAATCATATAATATACAGTTAGCACAAAACTTCAGGACCCATGGCAAAATTATTCTTAAACAAAAAGCCAAAATCAGCAGCATCTATGGCGCAACAGCCCCATGCTGGTTAAGACTGTCTGCCTACTGGCAGATTTCGCAGATTTTCGCTTTTTTTTAAGCTGTAGGATTGACAGCTCAACGCAAAACTCTCTACAGTCATATTAAATTAGGGATATACAGTTTAAAGTGGATTCCGAACCACTACAAACATCCATGGCACTCCTGGGACACAAACACAAAACCTCTTGCACTAGCCACTCGTCATCAGGTCCTCATATAATATATAGTTAGCACAAAGCTTCAGTACCGATGATAAAATGATTCTTAAACAAAAAAGTTACTCTATTTCACGTCGTGTGTTGTCAGCCATATGAAGATTTAAGACACTCTAATGTGCAGCAAAACCAAACCATAGAAGCTATTAATTCGTAACTTATCACCTATTTTACCAAAATATGAGATAAAATCAACAGTGCATGAGAAGTTACTACAAGCTATTTAAGGTAAAGCTATAACAACCCCGCCTAAATTTTAAATTTTTTGCCGCATTTGTCAATTTTTGGCAGGGCCCTTCAAAGATCTATAAGCATATAAGAGCATGTAAGAGGGAGACATGGGGTATGAAGGCCCTACTTGTGTTCAAAATGAATAATTTCTATAGTTCTATTTTTGTCAAAAAATTTCTAATGCAGTTAAACTTCGCATTCGCGTTAGCTATCTAAAACGAAAATATGATTGTCACATAAAATGTAATTCCGACAAATTTTTTATGACGTCCAGAGAAGAACGGTGAATATCTCGGGCTTCATGATTCTGTAACTTTCGCCATTTTTTCCAAAAGAAAAAAAAAGAAAAAAATTTAAAAAAGATAATGAATCGATTGTTTACCCCTTTTTTCCTTCTCGCATGCCTCGAAGGTTCCAGAACTAAATTTAGAACATTTCAGATATCAGGTTGTACTTAAGAACTTTGACGCTCCCATGTCTCGTACAAAAATTCGCGTTGAGACTTTTTTTTCCAATCAGGGTTCGAACTTCTTTTTTTAAACAGCATTTGAAGTGAACGAACCAAAGTTTGAACGGCTAAAAAGAAAATGATGGATCTTTGAAAGGACGTCGGCATGAAAGTTTTATGTATAGAACAAATGGGAAATGTCTTGGGATGGTGAAATTATTTTTGTCCTGTTTTGGTTGAGAAAAAATAGAACAATCATTTTTTTTTAGGTATCCTTCACTTCAAATATTATTTTAAAAAGAAAAAAATTCCATATATTACTCAATTAGCACAAAATTTCTATGTATAACTAATAACTTCTAACCCATGTATAAATGTTTTTTAAATAAAAAGGATGCACTTTTTTCATATCATGTATTGGTAGTCGTTAGAAGATTTATGACATTCTGATCTACAGCAAAACCAAAGTATAGCTGCTATTAATTCCTGCGGTTTGATGGTCAATTGACTTGAGCGGTTGAGCGGTCTATAAGACGAAATGCTGCAGAACCCCCTGGTGGCAAGTAATTATAAAGGGGATAGATCGAACATAATTTCCATATTCTAATACATATTATTACTGATTTTCATAGCGATGGGTTGAACGGTATAGGAGTGGATAGACTGCAGCACCCTCTGGTGGCGACTGACAACAGAGGTGCTGGCACGAAAACATTCTCCCTGCTTTGTAAAACACACCCAAAAATCCGATCAAAATCAGTCAAACCGTTTAGGAGGAGTTTAGCGAGAAACACATGTGTAGAAGAACTATATATAGATAAAGATATATCTGGTGTTTTTTTTATAAAATATTAACGATTTTTTCAAATAATCCAACAACAGTCGAAATACTACGCGGCCTGAGGGACAATCGGCTAGCAGTGAGGGTTTTTGGTACCTCAAACTTCCGGTTCGAATCCTGGCAGTAGCGTGGATGTTTGTGAGTGGTTCGGATTAAACTGTATGTCCCGGTCCGTCCTTCGTGTGCTATTCATTCTTAACTTCTCAGGTATTTTACCAAAACATGGCATAAAATCTACAATTCATAGGAGATTATTACGAGCTGTTTAAAGCAAAGGCATAACAATATAGTAAAAAGTCATTGGTAAATATATGACTGGGCCTCTCAAAGATCTAAAAGCTTGTCATATGTAGAGGGCAGAATGGGGTATATAGCTCGTGCATGTGTTCATAATGTAGTGTTATGTTTCGTTCTATTTTTGTCTAAAAAAATTGTTTTTTCTAATGCAACTAGCAATACAGAGACAGTTATCTTTTATACCATAATCCAGGGCTGCACCGTTCTGACTCATTAAGCCCTACCCGGGAGGCACATGTAGTTTGAACTTAGGCTGCGGACTCGTGTAATGCTACCCCCTCTCTGCGATCCTATGAGACCGGGACATACGGTTTAAAGTGTATTCCGAACTACTCACTAACATCCATGGCACGGCCGGGATTCGAAAACTGAAACCTGTGGTACCGAGCGCCAGAGCGCAAGCCACTTGGCCATCAGGCTCGAAATTATTCTTTAAAATATAGAAAGTCTAAAAAACTAATAGCTCTCTCTGCCTGTGTAGAATTCAATGAAGTATTTCAAATTGATTCTAACAAGCAACATATAAAGAATACCCATTTTGAATACATTACTGCCCACGCAAACCTCAAGAAGGAACTGCATTCAGCTGGTATTTGAAAATCAATCCATTATCTTTTCCTTTAAAAAATTGGGCATCTGCAATAATCCTGTATCCTAACAAATTTGGGGAAGAACATTGGAATTCGAGATGAACCCACAAAATGTTTTATTTCATCTTAAAACACACGTATCACACTAAAAAACAATTTTATTTTTTAGGAGTTTCAGAATCTTTTCATTTCATTTCATTCTAGTAAATTTTTTTTGTATCGTGTTCTCTTTTTTCATCAGAATAAGTTTGAGAAGTGAAAAAACATTTTACTCCATTTATCAATTTAAGATGCAAACATTTTATTCTCATGTAATTTGTTCTGAAAAAACATTTTCTTATCTAATAAATTTTAGCAACTTCTCCAAAAAAATGGAGTGCCTTTTCCGCTTATGAAAAAAACGCCCCTTCTAAAAATAAAAATGTATTTTGGAAATTGAATGGATACATTTTTTTTCCAATGAAAAATATTTTTATGTGTTCCCATTTTGGTGGAGTAAAATAGGCTTTCGATTGAAGTATTTCTTAGAAAGGGTTATTGCAAAAAATTAAAAAGTAAGTTAGAAATTTTTTTCTTAGATAGTTGATATTTTATTAAATGGGTTATTAAAAATACAATTTTGTTATTTAATTTGTTGCTGTTGTTGTTTTAATGCAGCTGGCAATACAGAGAGAATTAATCTTTATGCCATAATCAAGGGCTTCATAGCTGTCACTCATTGAGTATTACCCATGGGGCACGTGTAGCTTGAAGATAGGCTACGAATGCGCCCCCCCCCCCCCAACGCTCTACGGTCCTATTAGACCGGGACATACGGTTTAAAGTAAACCCCATGGATATTTTTAAAAAACGACTCCTTTCAGGTAATCATAAAAATAAGTGAACATGCTTTGATCTCATTCCAAAAATAATTCTGAAAGGAAACGTTTTTTTTTATAATTTGGGATTTTTGGAGCGGAAACGGAAAACAATCCTCAAAAATAAATTATTTGGACGCCCATGGTATATCGGCAGTCTTAATTATATACTTATTTAACTTTAAATAACGAATACTCCTTTGAAATATTAATCAGTATTAGTTTTGTATTTGGCTTCCCATACTTCTTAGAAAAGTATATTCGTCTCAATCAAAATTAATTTTTGCATCTTTTTTACTATAACGCACCATTATTTAAGACGATATTAGATATTAATCAATGGATATTAGATATTAATATGGATTTGAAGTTTTTTTTCTAATGCAGCTGTAAAATACTTAGACTGTTATCTTTATGCTATAAGCAAGAGCTTCCCCGACGTTACTCACTTAGCACAAACCAAAGCGCGCGTGCAGCTTGAAGATAGGTTAGGTGGCCCACCATGAGGCTGTTGCCCCACTGATGACAATGATGCTTTAGTTTTGCTGCACATGAGAATGTCGTAAATCTTCAAATGACTGACAACATAAGATATGAAAATCCTTTTCGTTTAAGAATCATTTTGCCATGGGTCCTGAAATTTTGCGTTAACTGTATATTATATGGACTTTCTTTTTTTTCTTTCTTTAATTTAAAGTGAAGGATACCTAAAAAGAAAATGATGGATCTATTTTTTTTTTTACCATTCACCAAAGGCATCCAATTAGGCTTTTTCAGCCAACACATTATTCAAAATGACTCCTGCTTCCCAAGGGAGTTTCCTATTTGTTCTACGTCTAAAACTTTCATACCAACGTCCTTTTAAATGATCCATCATTTCCTTTTCAGCCCTCCAAACTTTGGTTCGTTCACTTCAAATGCCATTTAAAAAACGAGATCTGGGAGCGTAGAAGTTCCTAAGTACCTTCTGATATCTGAAATGTCTAAATTTAGCTCTGGAACCTGCGGGGCATGTGAGAAGAAAAGGTTCGAAAAAAAAGGGCAGTCAATCGATTCATTATCGATTTTTACTTTGCGGGAAAATGACTAAAGCTAGAGAATCAAGAAGCCAAGATATTCAACATCGCTTTCTGTGAACGTTATAAAAAATTACCGGAATTAGATTTTATGTGGCAGATATATTTTAGTTTTGGATAGTCAACACGAATGTTGGAGGTTTGGTGCCCACCACTGCATTACCAAATATCTGGATCCACAAAACTCTTGTCGGCTTGTTTTTATGTCAGAATCGATTTTCCATAAAAAAATATATATATTTTTTCTTTATTCGTTTTAGTCCTGACAAAAGAAAAATCGACGCAATACTGATTCGGAAGGGTATTGTTTTTTCTTTCTTTCCTTCTGTTTCGTAATATTTCACTTTTGATTATGGCAATGTCATTTTTCTTTTTCTTCTTCCACAGATTTCGCCCCTTTGATTCAATCTATCACAAAATGCATGCGGAACAGTTTGTCTTAAAGATTTCATGATGTTTTTATTCATCCATTGTGGATTTTGGTTTAAGTATTTGTCTTCGATTGATCTGAGTATTTATCATTGCAGTGGTTCTCAAACTTTTTAAAATAGGGGATTATAATTAAGGGGAATTAAAATAGGGATTAAGGGGAATTAAAATAATATTGATTAATTGTATTAATCAATATTAATTTCTAATAAGTATTTTATACTAATAATGAAAAAAAAGACCACCCTAGTCAGATGGTAACTAAAATAATATACTAATAATATTTTTTTCTTCAATTCTAAAAATTATTCAGACACAAAGTGAATGAGGATTGATCCCAGAAATACATCAGATATAATAAAAAAGGAAAAAAAAATTATTTTAGAACACTTCGTGTACTTTACTCCGAAACAAAGAGTTCCAAAACAGAAGACCGGATGCCACTCCCCCGAATCTATATGAAGGAGAAAAAGTGAAATGGAAACGGAGCTTTCAGAAATATGTGTCATTCCGCTTTAGATATCAAAATGAATCGAGTTGTTTTTCAACCCGAAGCAAAGAGAGAGTATTATGAGTGCAGAAAGTCTGATAGGGGGAAGGAAAAATGAAAAAATGCAATAATCCGTATTTATTTTCTGTGTGAAGTACGCTTTGAAGGGCCCGTTGAAGAAGGACCTAAAAGAATACACGAATACAATGAATCGGAGGAAACTTGCAGAATATTGCAAGAATACATAAATAACGCATTTTTCAGGGGGTTTTCCTGATTGAATCCCATCTCTACACAAACAGTGGTCGTGCTCCAAAGGTTCTCACAGGATTATTTCAGATGTCGCATTTTTGAACGGCAAAGGAAATGGGCTGATTTTTTAATACCGACTGAAAGCAGTTCGCGTGTGCTATAATGTATTCAAAATGGGTATTCTTTATCTGTTTCTTGATAAAATCATTTTGAGATACTTGAATGAGTTGGACATCAAACGAATGTCTGGTATAAAATGCCATGCTCAAAAGAAGATGGGATCGGATCGCCGAGTGGCTCGTGCTCTGGCCCTCGGTACCACAGGTTTCGGGTTCGAGTCCCGGTTGTGCCATAGATGCATTTAGTAATACGGAATCCACTTTAAAACGTTGGTGTCGGTCTGATACGATGGTAAAAATTTGCGCGGGTAGTGTAACTCCGAATTCTTAGATTGTCTTCAAGCTACACGTGCTCCCCTGGGTAGTGCTGAATGAGTGACAGCGGTGCATCCCTTGCTGATGGCGTAAAGATGAACTGTCTCTGTATTGACAGCTGCATTAAAAATAACTGCAACTCCCGTAAAAGGAAAAACATTTTCCAAGTGTTTCAAATCTACATGTGGCTTTATCTGTCAATTTTCCGCTTACAAACTATCTTTGAAATGAGTGTCTTTAATATGCACCCCTATACAATTACTTGGCCTATACCCTATATATTAATTACCCTATACTTCTTTTTTAAATGGGGGCAAATAAGGTAAAACCTGATACTCCGTCTGATGATCCCTGATACTCCGTCTGAAATAAATCGAATAAACTCTTATATCCATTAAGAATACATCGAATAAGAGAATTTTCACGAAACTATTTGAAGAATGTATTCTTCAACTCCTTCGGGGTGCAGAGTAACGTGCAGATTAGAGGCTAAGACGTTACACTGTATATAAGAAACTTTAGAATTTTTTTCTAAATTGTAGATTTCTACTAGGAAATAAAAGGTATTTATATTTCATTCAAAATATAGCAAAATAAATAAATATAAGATTATAAAGTTGCTGTATGTGCTGTGAAACGTATTGAGCTGGCAACACTCTTCGACGCAGTTTGAAGACTTGGAAGTCTCGTAATAACACAGTGATAATTACTATTATTAAAACAGGAAAATTCTTTAGGAAAGTTTTCTATTTTTGAAGAGAACCCTTTCAAGGAACATCCTTAAATAACTCCCGAATCGATAATCGGGAGAATTTAACGATCATCTCTCCAGTTATCGATATCTAATTAGGTGCTTGGGT
>BPLQ01013807.1:37112-58156 GCA_021605075.1 Caerostris darwini
CCCCCCCCCCCCCCCCTCCTCTCGAAGCCGTCTTCGGGGACATTCATTCCTCTCCTCTATGAGATGGCGGGTCACGGTTCCAATTCAAATGAAACAGTGAAAAATAATGGATTCGATTAGGAATTTAATGAAGATTTTTAATTTTTGTATTTAACTGGGTGAGAGAGTGATCGCTCTCATTGGAATTCCTATTCATTTGCGAACACTAATCGAATGATAAAGGGAGTTAAAGTATGCTTAAAATGATGTCTCGGGGTGTTATTGCAATTGTAAATCAATTCCAAAGACAAATAAAGCATGCGACCGTTTTAATAAGGAGGGGCTCCTGGAATTTGAATATTTACAATCGAGGATGTGCTATATCAAAATGATGCAGTTCAGAAGAGATCCTTTAATTAAACTACTAGTATGCCTGAAATAAATCGAGTCTAAATATTGTTGATACTCTAATAGGCAATACATTCATCGATAGTGTTCATACTTTAACAAGTAATCGAATATAAATATTATTCATACAGTAATAGGTATTCAAATATTAATATTTACCCCGATTTTTCCAGTTATGAACTCAGCGTGGTGGACAGGCTTTTCACTTACAATATCACAACTGTTGAATGACTTGAAAGTCATTTTTTCCGTCAAAAACCCGAAACAATTCAACACATTGAACCCTACAGTTGGTTGAATGTGCGACTCAGGCCAAATACATTGTCATTTCGATTCAAACTAGCCGAAACGAAGCCGAAGTCACTTTCTTTAGGCCGCTTACAGTGCCCTCTATGAATACACTTTGGAACTTTTTTTGTGGCTGCCATACCGTTTTCCTACTTTTTCGAGTATCTATCGTTCGAATGTAAACTCATTGTGACGAGTGGTCCTTTTCTGACAGTGTTTTCAGAGTGAGACTTCAATTATACTCACTTTTAATAATGAAGCACATGATAAATCAATATTTATTTTTATAGTAATTTTTATGAATCTGCAGACAAAGCACCAAAAAAGAAACATACAAATAACAAAAAATTTATAATATCTTTGTCTGACTCATGTTTCACAATTAAATGGGACAAAGTTATGTTTACCATTTATATCTAAAGGCATTTTAACAAATAAAGAAATGATATGTTTTCTAGATAATATTAAAGTTTCTGAGACACATTTCATTTGATAGGCCTTGATTCAATTATTGATTGGGAAATATCTTTAATGCCAGACTAGTTATACCTAAATGCAAGAGTTCAAATGGCTTCCTAACTTGAACTAATATATTTAAAAGCATGTGAAAGTGTTCAGCTTATAGGATTAGCGTAAGTCACGTAGGATGCTGGGCATGCTGATTATTATGCAGCTGTGAATCAATATGCATGAAATACATGCATCTTGCACGCACGTATGAGATTTATATATATATTAATATTCTATGTTTTAAAATGCAAATGTATATCAAATCATTTATAACTTTACTAATTTAGTTTAGCACTGAGCACTCTATATTATTTGATCTAAGTAGATTATAACTTAAATTCTTTTACAGAAATAAGTTTGGAGCAATCGATTTTGAGAATATAGAAGTAAATTCTGAGTATTTATAGATATTATTTTTATTTGAAAATATTATTTATTTTCCATTTTCCAGTCGCATTTTTTAAGTATTTCATTTGCCACTCGTACTACAACGTTTTTAAAAATAACTGCAGTAAGAGTTGCAATGAATTTTTAATTTTTTATTAACGAGATTAATTGAATTTAATCTCAAATAAAGTGTGCGCAAAATGACAATAGAGTGACAAAACAAATCAATAGAATTTTATGAATTTCCTATCAATGGCATTTTTTCTTTCTTTGTAAGAACAATTTTGAGATCTACTCCATTAAATTTCTTGTAATTATATTCTAAAATGTTCCAATAACAACCCTATTATTGAGATAAAATTGCAAAATTTATATAACATGTCGTACTGTTATAAAACAAATAATTTTATTATTTAAATAATAAATTTCTTTAATTTTTATTATTTTTAGCATTTTTAACTTCTATTAATGGATTTAGATTGAAAACTGAATAATATTTTAATTGAAGAAGCATTTCATTTATTACAAGTGTTGAAAAAGCAAGAACTAGATATTTAAAAAAATAATATGAAAATATAACTGGTATAACATATTCTATTTTAGAAGTTATACAACCCAGAAGTAAATTTAAAAAAAAGTGTCTTGTAAAACAATTCTTAGAAATTCTAAAATGGTACATGTCCCCAATTTTATTAAGCCTGATGTGTTCTTTGAATAAACATGTCAACTGAAAGAAATTGGACCTTTTTTTTATACTGATGATGTGGGAGTTAACCTAGATTGGCGTGTGAAGTAAGCTGAAGGGCTGCCTAATATCTTTTGCATTTCTACACAGATTTGACACGTTAGCCTAAAATGCAGCTTGTACCTTTTATAAGGGTATTATTGGTAAAGAGTGCCAGACAGCTGTTATCCATATACATACGAGCTAGCTTGATATGGTCTATAATGTATCCTGGATGAACATTCGAGATAGTCCGGATTATCGTATATTATAGCCTGGATTGCCTTATTAGTTAGCCTGATGGGATCTATAATGAAGTCTGGATAGTCACGATGAACAATCGAGGTAGTTTTGGATTATTCTATAATTCAACCTGGATTGAATAGGATTTATCTTGGCATTTAGATTGGTTATAATTTATCGTCAATTTTATGACATTTGAAGTGGCCTAGAGAGACCAATGAGTTAGCCTGTTGGCTTTCCGATCTAAAGAAGATTGATTCGAACCTAAACCTTTACTGCAGAGTAGTTCTCAGTTTTATTCCAGAATGCTCAATACACCCACCAGCTCATACTACTAAGCCCCACACCCCATCACTGTACTTAGAGCTGAAATACCCCAATACTGTTCGGGAAGGATTTGGGGGAGAAGTCTGACCGGGCTCCATGATAATCTTACAGTCCTGTGAGACAGGGACCTACGGTTTAAATTGGATTCCGAACCACTACATTCCAGATGGGGAATGTTAGCCAAGAATGTTACTTCTTAGAGAGGAATGGGTGAAATATGTGAAACGTCTATACCTGTCCATTGACACCTGAGGACTCCATCTAACTGAAGTACCATTATGAGGAGGCCAAGCTCATCGATGAATTAGCGGCACGAAGATTGAGAAGCACAAATAAAATGCAGTGCTTCCACAAACAGATTTTTATTGCGCCTGAATATCTATGCTCTGGCGATTGATGCCACAGGTTTTGGGTTCGAATTCCATGTATATTTGCAGGGGTTCGGAATCCCCTTTAAACCGTAGGTCCCGGTCTCATATGACTATAAAAGGGACGCGGAGCCAAGTCTACTTACTGGTAGACTTCTACCTACGGATGCTCCATCCCAACAGAAGCTGCCCCCTTTCCCTCCCTCCACTCATGGCATGTCCGTCCAGCACTGCAAGACACTGAGGATTAGTCTACACACACATTCATGAGATTCTTATTAATTATTCCAAACTATCACTTAACCAAATTGAGTTCAGTTACAAAACTGAAAGAATAAAACCGCAAAGAAAATAATTGAATCCTACGTTAATGTAAGTATTAAGCTTTAAATATCTATCCGTATAAAACTACAAAAAACTTTTTAAAACAACTTGTGGTTTCATTATTAAAAAAAAAATGTAAGATTTATATTCAAGGAGAAATGTATCGCACTATGCATTTTACACAGACGAGTGAGAGAGAGTTCGGGATCAGTTCGGGGGGCTCTTCATCATCCTAAATGTTCCGTGAGTTCGAAACTCTCATTTTTTGCGACTTTTCAAGCCCCGATAAGAGGCTTCAAAAGCGTGATTTATTTTCAGGGAAAATCTCGGTGATTTACGACTTCCTTCCACCAAATGCCGAACACTTTTGGGAATCTTCCAACGGGCTCTTCTTTTAGTTTTTGTAACTAATTTCGGTATGGAACTGATTGAAAAAGTCAGCAGCTATTTGATTAAATAGTTAAGTAGATAATCATAATTTTTAATGAAATATTTTATCCTAAAACCCATTATAAGACTGCTGTAATTTATTTTGAAAGTTTCCTGAGGGACGTTGTAAAAAAAATAACATAATTCATAAAAAAAACTGTTTTCTGTGTTATTTTTGCCTTCTTAAAACAGGGTAGAACGACATTACGTAAGCAGTGGTCTGTATGGACTCGCGTAGTTTAACCATATGGTGCATAGAAATATTAGGAGATTATCTATCTCTATAGAAATAAATATGCAGATGACCGAATGGCTAGAGCACTAGGTCTACAGATTATGTGGCCGAGTCCTGGTGGTATCACGAATGTTTGTAGTGGTGCGGAATCCACTTTAAAGAGCGGTATGGCGGTAGTGGTACTGTCGTCCGTAGCCTATCTTTAAGCGGCACGTGCCCATCAGGTAGTGCTTATGAGTAACCTCTGTACAGCCCTTGCTGATGGTATAAAGGTGAACTGTCTCTGTATTGCCAGCTGCGTCAGAACAATAACAACAGATATAAATATATCCTTTCTTTATTATATAAAAATTGGGTTAATATATATTAACCTTTATATTAATAATAATTAACCTTTATATTAATTATAATTAATATAAAGGTTTGGTTTGTCGCTCTACGATTGTTTTTTGTACCCTCTGGGCCAATTAGACTGGCACCTACTGTTGAACATGGATTCCGAACCTATCAAAAACATCCATGCCACCGCCAGGATTTAAATCCGAAGCATGTGGTACCAAAGGCCAGAGCACTAGCCAAATGGTTATCAGGCTGCTGTAATATAAATGAGCAAGCAATGAATTTGATGTGTGAATTTAATTGTTTATTAAATGATTTAGTAATGGATTTAGTTTTGTCACATCAATGAATGAAAATGAATAATCAAACCCGTTTTTTTACGAATCTATGTTTTCATGTATATATGCCTAGTAAGGTTTGCATTGATTCAAACTGGCTTCAGAATACAGATTTTAATCAATAACTATTAATGATAGTTCCTTAATGATTTTTGAATTGCTGGATTGAATGGGAGATATTATAATTTATTAGTTATTATGAACATACATTTAAAGATAAATATATCTGAAATCTGATAGTCATTTTTATAAGTTGAAAATTGAAACACAAAATGCATCGCTATCGATATAGAAACATAATTTTATATTAGACTGACTAAGGTTGTTGCTATTGCCTATTTTCAAGCTACACGTGCCCCCTGGTTAATACTAAATAAGTAACACCGTTCATTGGTGCAGCCGTTGCTTATGGCATAAACTAAATTAACTGTTTCTGTATTACCTGCTGCATTAGAACAACTTTTTTAACTTAATTTTTTTATGAATATTATTCAAATCAAAATTAAAATGTAATCAGCTGAGTCCATATGCAGGTTAGACATAAAATTTAGAATTGAATGTAAGAAGAAAATGCATCACGGAAGTCTTAAAAAGTTTTAAAATACTATATAATTCCAAACGGATTTTATTTTCTTGCAAAAAAAGTCCTGTTCATTTTAAAATAACATTGTCGCTGAACAATCTTTGATAACAGTTTTATAATATTTAATTATAGAATTATTAGCACTCAGAAGAAATTTAAACAAATAATACGAATAAAAAACCCGTGGAATAAATCTAAATACATCAATAAAAATAGCTCGTGAAAGAAATTTAAAAAAAGTAAAGCCATAAGAATCTTTGAAAGTGTCAATGAAACAAAAAACTGTTCAATAGACGCGAAAAACGTGATCAGGGAAACGAAACACTTCTCTATCCAAAACAATAACCATAATTCTATGGACAAAAAGATTCCTTTTCTTCTCAAAATAAAACTGTGTCAGGTCATGTCTTGTTATCCAAAAGCATCGGTCGCATTTGCTGAGACAGCTTGTTGAATTCAGTGAACAAGATAAGTAAACAAAAAGTAGAAGATTATTTTTTTATCCATCCTTATTTCAGTAGTGTGGGGATCGCTTTGAACCCTTACAGGCCCTCATGGGCCAGGCGGGCTGACAGCCTGTCTTGGGGCGCTGCATCTGTAGATGTCAAGCGACGGGGGCTGAAGAGAGTGTGCTTTGGAAAACCTTCATTTTCTTGGAATACTCCGAGGCTGTCAGAGGAATGAAAATGGCGCTGTGGACAGGTGGTGCCGAAGGGAGCTCCTCGGGAGGGGGGGGGCGGTATGATTAAAGGAATCATTTTATATCAGCTGTTGGTAAAACAGCAATGTTGGCAGCCTCCATCCCACTAATGGATCTTCTTGGACGTCTGTCCCTCTGAGAGACAGCTTGGTAGTGTTTACTGTTTGTATGGATTTTTGAAAACACTGCACATGTGGGAAATGTAACTGTTGCTGTAAAGCATTGTATTGAGAAAGAAGATCCATGAGTGGTATGGATAAAGTTTGTTAATAAGAATAGTTTTATGCATACTTCTTTTAAATTAATATAATTTGCACAGATGCAGGTTCTCTTTTCTAAAAGTATAGTTTCCAATTTTTATTTTCTTCTTTCGTATTTGGAAAACATGTGTGAAATATTTTGATGAACATCAGATAAAACACCTTAACTACCATTATAAAATAACACAGGTTAGCCCACATATTTTTCGAAAAAGCTATCCTTCATACAGGGCCTGATGGCCAAGTGACTAGCTCTTTAGAGCTCGGTGCAACAGGTTTCGGTTCGATCTCCCGGTGATGTCATGGATGTTTATTGTGGTTCGGAATCCACTTTGGACCGTAGGTCCCCGTCTCATGTGACTGAAAGACGTTGGGCTTACAACCCTACGCCGTAAAGAGAAAAAATCTCCTGTCTAGAAATCTGCCAGCAGACAGACGGCCTTTTCCCACCGTGGGGCTGTAGTGCCACTGATAATGATAATGATGATTTCCATCATGTAAGATGCTTTTTACGTTTTTTGAAACTTTCATTCTAATTATATAATCACTTTTCCTCTTTCAACCATTATTTTCCTACACACTATATTGCGTTAGGACTTTTATAACGTTAAAATTCAGTGCAATTAACTGAAAGGTGTATATAAAAGCAAAAGTATGCCATACAGTTTCCCCTTTCTTCTAGTATCAGCAAATTTGAACTCACTGTGACGAGCGGTTCTTTTTTGTACAGCAAATTTGAAAGGAGGACTTTAATTATAATGACTCTACATTATTTATTGATTAAAATAAATATTTATTATTAATTAAATTATATAGGTTTATATCATTCATTTCAGATAAATGTATTTAAGTAAAAGAGAAAATGTTTACATTTTTTTAATATTTTACAAATAAATGTTATTAGAAAAACAATTAAAGACCGTAAGATTGTTTAAAATAAATAAACACTGTTTTATTATTGGAAAGATGTTAATTTTTAATTTGGCTTGCTGCGATTGTAATTAATGCAAACACCTAGAATAGTAGTAGTTAGTGATGTCTAGATATTATTTCCTTAATTTATAAAAGTTTGCTCATAATTTGCTGAGTCACATGTATTTCAAACAGATCCGACATGTTTTGAATTATTTGGTGAACTTGAATCAAAATGCTGAGTGCACTGCGAGAGTCATAAAAACAAATTCCTTTTAGACACACAGGCCATCTTAAAAGGTGGATTTCAAAGTTTGAATTCATCTTTGTCATTGTTCTGATGATGACGGCTTTTGTTTTGTTTAATACACACCAGTTCGGAAAGAATTTAACATTTTCAGAACAAAACATGCAGCAGCAAAGTGATTTAAACTATCGAAATAAATAACACCCGTATTTTGATCGCAAATTTTTAAGACAGATCTGTCAAGGTTTTATGTTTCTTAAATACTGAGATTATAAAATACTCCAGTCTGCGATTCATTATTGCTAAAAGATTTAAGCAGGCAGTAATGCACACGTTTTAAAGATCTAGATAAACATTAAAAAAAACTGGAGGTATTTAGTTTTGTTATTTTTTATCCATAACAATTATTTATTGTTTATTAAAAATAATATTTAAATGTTTTTTAAATTATATGATAAAATTATACGCCAATTAAGTTTTTAAATTTCAAGTATTGCTGTCAAATCCAATAATTGCTTATGAAAAAAAATTACAGATGTTTGAATTACTATATATAGATAAGCGAGTACAAACATTCAGTACATGTACCGCAAATATACAGGGTGATTACAATTAAGGTTCCACTTTCAAAATGTGGTTAAAAAAGAACCACTCATCACAATGATTTGAAATTTGAACTGAAGATACTTGAAGAAGTGGGGAACATTATGACATCAAAAAAGGTACATAGTGTATTAATAGAGGGTGCTATAAGCGGCAGCTAGAAAGTGAATTCGGCTATCAGAGATAGTTTGAATCGAAATGTCAACGTATTTCACACGAGCTACCCGTTAAGCCAACTGCAATGTTCAAAACACTAAATTGTTCCGGGTTTTTGGACGGGAAAAAAACATTGCCATTCAACAGTTGTGACACTGTGTGTGGAAAGTCCATTTAGCACGGCAAGATCATACCAAATTAGATGGGAAAAAGCGGTATAACTTTTTTTTATCTCTTACCGTTTGCCCCTTTTTAAAGTATCTTCACTTCAAATTTCAACTCATTGTGATGAGTGTTTAGTTTTTTACAGCATTTTGAAAGTGGAACTTTTATTTTAATCACCCTGTAGTTAACACATAATATATTTTTCAATTACTATATTTTAGAACTTTTTCCAAAGCTAAATTATGTGGTTTGGCTTATATAAAAATCTTCTAACATCACAATAAAAGTAGATACTTTTCCGTTCGCTGGCCACAAGGGTTAAATCACCTGATATCGCAAAATACAGCACGTTTATATAAATGACATACTTATTTAATGAAAATTATTTTAATTATGTTTCTGGTTTGTTGCGTTGTTGCCAAAAGAAAAAAAATCTCATATTGGCCAAATTTACACCACTCTAATGGAAAGTACTAAAATGCTTTCAGCAAACGCGATCAGCTATAGTTTTAATTTCACTTCCCTTTCATCTTTTAGATAAAAAAAAACTGATACATAAAGCAAGACTAGCCCCATGACTCTACGATTAGCAAAGATATCTCAGATCTGTTGTTGTTTCCTATCCCACTTGGTAGACATCTAGACCACGCCCACGAACCGGTATGGACTCATAGATGGAGGGAAATGGAGCAACGTCTGTTGTGATGGAGCATCCGTAGGTAAAAGTTCTACGAGACCGAGAAATACCGTTTAAAGTGAATTCAGAACCACTACAAACACCCATGGCAACAACGGGACTCGGAGCCTGAAACCTCCGGCACAGAGCGCCAGAGTGCTAGCAACTTTGCCATCAGGACCCATTTATTGATAATACAAAATGAAAACCATTACTAAATCATTCATTCAATTCACACTTCAAATTCACTGCTTGTTCCTTTATATTACAGTTCTTTTTTTATTCACTCTTAAAAAGCGGTCTGGTGTCCAATTGGCCAGCACTCTGGCCTATGGTACCAGAAGCTTCAGGTTCGAATCATGTTTGTGGCATGAATGTTTGTGAGTGGTTCGGAATCCACGTTCAACTGTAGGTCCCGGTCAAATGTGCCCAAAGTGTGCACAAAAATGACTTCAACGACGTACATTCTTTATCTAACGTCAGTGTTCTTTTTCATATCGGATAACATTATTTTGATGAATGTCTTTCAAAGCCTAATAATATTTTTAACGAAATAAAATTTTTTCTTAATTTTCTATTCGTTCCAAAGCGGAAGACTTCAAGTTAATCAGCTAGAAGAAAAAAAAAAAAGGAGAGAAAAAAAGTAAACTGAAAGATTAGCGGAACATTTGCTTCTTAAAGGTTACATAATTCTCCATAATTTACGATTCTGTGTTCAAGTTCCACAGCGAAACGAGGTATTATTAATTCGCAAATGCCGGAACCCTCATCAAAGAGCATGACGCGAGGCAGGATGAGTCATTTGAGAACATCTTCACCTTAATAGGTTGTTTTAGCGCTCCCTTTATGAAAAAAGGGGGCTTGTTGGACTTGAAGAAGAGATAAAAAAAATAGAAGCATGTCAGAAGTGGAATGAGTGGAGACACAAAATGAAGTGGAATCCTTTTTATCGCCCGAGTGAATTTAGTGTTATGCAAATTAAATAAGGCATTCTGGGAAGGATGATTCCCCCAATTAAGCATATTATTTATCGGTTTAAAATAAATCCGGCGAAAGTGCTTTTGATAAGCAGAAGATAAGCATGTGAAAGAATAAAAAAAAAGATAATGATAATGAAGAAAAGATTTGGAAATAAATGACTTGGAAGGTAATATTTCGAACACTTGAGGATAATTAGGCACTTTTTTTGTCTCCTAGCACAATAATTAATCTGTTTAAATTATTTCATGACTTAAAACATTTTTTTACAGTTTTTAATTCTAATTTTTTTTATGTATTTCATATTCTTAAAAAAATGTCTGCTTCTATTTGCTGTAATAAATACTTTTTATGTAATGCAATAGGACGTTGGATGTTAGTTATCTTTGCAATTTACAATAGTTCTATACTAATGAAATATGACTAAAATGTAATTTAATTAATCGTATTATGAAAAATACAATGCTTAATAAAACATCCAGAAATTTTATGTTAAAAATATAGGGAGTTTAAAATGTATAGTAGGATTTATTAGATTAATAGGATATTTAGAAAAATGAAAATTTAAACGTAAATTAACTTAACATTGAAAGTAATTATTAAAACACTTAAAAGTAGTTATAGTAATTTGGAATGCACTTTAAACTGTAGGTCACAGTCGAATATGGCTGCAGAGCATTGGGCGTAAGGCTGACATCCTTACTCCTTAAAAACGTCAGCTCCACAGAGCCAAGTTAGACTTCTAACTTCTGCTCCATCCCAACAGAAGCTGCCCCCTTTCCCTCTATTCATGAGACCACACGGATTCGTGGGTTTGGTCTAGATATCTGCCAAGTGGAATAAGAAAAAAAAACAATAGAAATTATTAATTTAGAAAATAGTTTTGAAAAAAAAATATTTTCAAATTTGAAAACAATTTTAGTTTAAAACGATCACTCTTTTAGTCCATAATTATTTATTTAAATAATTATGCATTTTTTTATATTAAAAATGTTTAAAAAAAAGTTTTATTACAAGAACTCATTTATTTGTTGCATGATGAAGATTATGTTTGCCTAGATTATATTATAAGAACAATATTTATTATTTACTTATTATGTACTAGAACATCTCAGACTTTAGAAATAGGCTTATTTAGGCAGTACAATGTAAAAATGATTTCTGTAGTAAGGCATAATTTAGCATTATACTTAACACTCCAAAATTTCTAATTACCATCTAAATATACGAGTGTTATATTAAAATAACAACAAAATGTTGAATTGCAATCAGTAAAAAGTATGGCTAGACATTCAGAAGGAGCATGCCTGTTTACGGTCTACACATATTTGAGTACAAATATTTTTAGATATTGATATTAAAATAAACGATTAATAAAGGCCATTCCATTCTTTATTTTAGTGCTTGACTTCTACAGAACAAAATACATTTTTTATAATGCAGCTGGAGATACTTAGTTGTCTTTTATGCCATAAGCAAGCCCTGCACCTCAACGTTACTCATTTAGCTCTACCCAGAGGGCACGCGTAGCTTGCAACAAACAATCCCTCTCCAATTCAACATCTGAGAGTAAATTTTCGTATTCACTCTGAATCGATTTCGCAAATCAAGCGTTTCAAGAATAAGTTCATTAGAAAACGAATAGAAATAGAGCTTTTAATTTCAGTATAAATATTTTGTATGTATCGATTGGATGGATTTCTTAAATCAAGCGTTAAAAGCGATGAATGGATGCGCCCTTCGATAAGAATGTTTCAATAATTAGGGTAAATGCAAATCGCTCTCTGTCTCTTTTGGGACTTTCTCACCTTCGGAATACCAGCTCGACTTTAATCGTGTTACGCTCTTCGTTTCATGTGGAAATAAAGACTACTTCACTCGCTTATGGATCGCCAAGGCTTCATTCTGGCTCTCAAAATTCCAGTGCAACGTCCCCAATAACGCGAACCCACTCTAGCGCACTGCAACTCATAATAATGCGCCTTGGCGGAAAACAAAAATGAGTTTGCCAAGGGCTTCTTGTACTAATGTCATTAGGCATCCCGGATTAATAAATGTTTGGTGAGGAAAGTTTACTTTTGTTTTGCTCCCTGGCGGGAAACTTTCTCTGTGTGCTTGCTCGAGCGTGGAGGATGGCGCAAAGGTTTGCTTATTGGCGTTGATTTGTTGGGTTAAGAAACGGTGCGCTATGCCGCAGAATTCACTTAACAAGGTAAGCGAAACGGGGCTTGGAAGAAATGCGCCGCTCTAGGGGTTTTCGGGAGAAGGCTTTCTTAATGGAGATGCTTTCTTTATTTTTAACGGAGTATTCTACTGTTGTCTAAGTCGAGTGCAGATTTTTAAATGGGCATTATCATGTGCCTTCTTAATTAATAATATGCCATTGTTGTTGTTATAAAATGTAGAATTAGATAATAAAATGTTATGGATTCAAAAATCACCATTTTTTATAAATTCAAAGCATTTCAAATGAGTATTCTGTTCAATGAATCATTTTTGAAAACTCCAATCCGAAATGAACATATTAGACCGGGAATTATTTTGGGTAGATGGATGTAGTTATCGATATCTCCTAAAGTATCGGCTGTTGTAATCGATATCTATAAAGTATCGAATTGTGAATGGTGTTTATGGTCCTGATACTGTAACAGCCAAATACGTACAATCTTGGTTTCGATAATTCCTTTCAGGTATTTTTGATGTTAAGGATGCACCTCGTCGAAAATGTATGTAAAATGTATGTATGCCCGTCGTCGAAAATGTATGTAAAATCACAGAAATAATCGAGGTTGACCGGCATGTTTGCAGTCGTAGCATCGTTCAGGAGCTCAAGATGGACTATAAAGTTTTAAATCATTTCCACAAAGCCGGATTCAGAAAGAAGCTTGATGTTTGTGTGCAACAACACATTTTTTAACACAAAAAAGGGATCGAATATCTATCTGCGAAACCTTGGCCAAACGGAATGAAATCGACCCATTTCTGAAGGGGTAACTGGGGATGAGAAATGGGTTACATGGAACATTGTGCGCAAACGATCGTGGTCAAAGCGCGGTGAAGCAGCTCAAACTGTTGCAAAACAACGGCCGGGAAGGATCCAGATACAGATTTCAGATGCTTAAGGAAATGTTATGTAGGCAGATTCTAATTTAAAATTCTGGTTAAATTTGTTTCATAAAGTTGAGATTTGTTGGTTGAGGGTATATTTTAACGAATTTTTTTTTATCAATATTTCAAGGTAATATGATTAGGATTGTTATTCGGATCAAGAACTGAGTCTCATTTTAATCAATTTTTAAAAGATTATTTGTCTATTAGCATCAAAGAGCGTTGGCTTGAGGTTGAGTCAGTCTTCAACCCTTGTGGTTCCTAGCTAAAAGTGAAGCTGCCTAATGCCCTTAGCTATGGGCCAGTCACCTGTGACGGGGTCTTCTGGACCTGGTGTAGGCAAGCCTACACCAGGGGGTTTAGCAACAACAACAACAAAATGATTAGATAAAAACGTTTGCAGAAGAAATATTATTATAAATATCACTCTATTAAAAAATCAAGTAGGCATAACTAGAATGTTTTTTTAAGATTGAATAAATTAAAAACAATATTAATAAAATAAATTATATTGGATAATTTTGGCCTTCAATGAACTCATTTTTATTAACTCATACGAATTGAATTAAGAATCATGGACGTTCGGGTTTCTAACAGAACCGTTCTAAAATCACAGAATGGATGACAAAAAACTATCCTAACTAAAAAATTTTTAACTTTTCCTTATTTCTCCGTAAACAGTGGGAAATCTTATTACGGCAAATTGATTAGTTTTAGAAGACATTCCGCGAACACTGCTCACTTTCGTAACTTGTCAAATTATCAATTTTAAAGCTTATTTTCCGGACTTTTTACCTTAAGATAACGATTTTCCCGCCTTTTAATAACCGTCCGGCGTCTCAAAAAGAACACTTTTCTCGAGTAATTAATTTTCGTTACTCATCTAAAATTACCAGGAGAAAGAGAGATACCCGATTCATTTAGCTTGTTTGAAAAAAGAATAAAATGTGTCGCACGAAAATTAAGATTATCTATTTTTGGGAAGTATATTATAATTTAATTTGCTTTAATACTGCTACTCTTTTTCCATGAGTTAAAATATCCATTTCTGATTCTTATATAATTTTTATCTAATATATAAAATTCTCGTGTCACAGTGTTTGTTGCCAAACTCCTCCGAAACGGCTCGACCGATTCTTATGAAAATTTTTGTGCATATTTGGTAGGTCTGCGAATCGGTCGTAATCTATTTTTTAAACCCCTAAGTGATAAGGGTGGTCCACCCCTAAATATTTTTTAAAATTTCTTTGGCCGACCAATGTAGTGGCAACAGTGTAGCGTTTTTTTTTTCGAACAATATAATGACTATTTTTAGATGGCGCCGTGTCTCGATGCCTGTACTACATAAGAGTAAAATTCTCATGTTCTGAATATTATTGTTTTATGTACTACTTTAAATGTTGTGAAAATTATAATGTATGAAATTTATATTATTTCTATGCGAAATAAATCAAAGGTATGCAAGTATTACCTGATTTGATTATCAATATATTTTTTATTTTCTAAGTTTGAATTGGAATAAAATATATGGAATGAAAAGTTGTGAATCAAAACATTGAACTTTTCTATGTTTAAAGTTTGTCAACATGTGTTTTATTTGATTAAGAATTCTAAAAAGAAATGTGATCTGCAATATAATATAATATATTGATAATATTAATCTGATGAATTTAAAGCATTTTTTGAAAAGTGTCAAAATGAAGTAAATGGTACTTTTAAATTGGAAGTTATTTAAAGAAAGCAAAACAAATAAATAAGTTTTTATATTAATAAAGGAGAATTTAAAGCTCAATAACATTTTTATGTCTGTACATTTGTTTTTATTTACATTTAGAAGTTGGTTTTAATTATTTCTTATTTGAATTTTTATGCATTTTGTGTTCCTTTAAAACATCATAATACCCATATATTTTTATTTAAATGCTTTGAAACTTCATGTAAAAGTTTTCTTTAAATGTATGAAAGGAATAGAACATGGAAATTAACCTAAATTCATAAATATTTTTATTTCAGTTTTTAAACTAAGAATTTTTGTAAATAATTTTAAAGAAATATGATGAATTTTAAGCATTTTTTGAAAAGTGTCAAAATGAAGTAAACTCTGCAATTATTTGATATAATGATAACATTAAAATTTTATAAAAGGTATTATAATAGTTGCAAGTTGAAAATCAAGGACATTTTTTTTTTAAAAACTTTTGTTATTAGAAAAACAAAGAATTTGAGTGATTTGAATATTGTCGAAGAAAAAGTGATAAATGGTACTTTAAAATTGGAAGTTATTTAAAGAAAGTAAAACAAATAAATAAGTTTTTATATAAATAAAGGAGAATTTAAAGCTCAATAACATTTTTATGTATGTACATTTGTTTTTATTTACATTTAGAAGTTGGTTTTAATTATTTCTTATTTGAATTTTTATGCATTTTGTGTTCCTTCAAAACATCATAATACCCATTTATTTTTATTTAAATGCTTTGAAACTTCATGTAAAAGTTTTCTTTAAATGTATGAAAGGAATAGAACATGGAAATTAACCTAAATTCATAAATTATTTTTATTTCAGTTTTTAAACTAAGAATTTTTGTAAATATGTAAAAGAAAGTTTGTGTCGACAAACTTTAAGCATACAAAAATGTATAAATAATTAAGATATAAATTTGAAAACAGTATATTACCTACATAAGGATATTCCCAGCATAAAAATATTTGCAAAGGAAAAAACTATTCATGTTTTATTTATTTAGAATTATCAAGTTTTGCAACAATATCACATTTTTGCAATGTTTATCCATATTTTAAAGAATAAATTGTATAAAAAATAGTTAAAGTTGATATTTTTATGTGAAATTCAAAGATTTTGAATGTATTTAATCAAAACACTTGAAAAAAGGGCTAAATATTTTAAATCCAGGTCATTTATTATTAAAAAGCCTTTGCAAGTAGGAGGAAGTTGTAAAAAAAAAATTTTGTCGAGCAAATTTTTCAAAACAAAGCTCAGAAAATATTTAGAGCTTTAAGGAAAAAGAAAACTATATTTTTTAATAAATAAGACTATGAATTTGATAATTCAATGGCATTTTAATATATTTACAACATTTTTAAAAGTAATATATCCAATTAAAAGTAGTTTTTAGCTTTTTTCTCAGAATGAATTTTTATGCTTTTTGTTTTCACCATAACAAGTAATTTTGATCCAAATGTTACAAAACTTTGTATTTATGTTTGTCATAAATGTTTACAGGTAATAAAACTCTGAAATGATTATAGCTACGTAAATATTTTTTATTTTAATTGTTAAGCTTGGAATTACATGCAATTTTGAAGGAATTTTGTGTCTACAGCTTTTAAACTAGCACAAAATAATAAAGATATAAATTTACCAGAGATCCATTCCCTGTAATATGTTATTACAAACTTAGAAATTTAAAAAATATTGATTTGATTTTGAGTTATGTTTTGTAACAGTATCAAGTTTTGGCCATTTTTACCCTTATTTTAGCTTATAAAAATAAAAAAATAATAATAATAATGAAATTTTTTTATGTGAAATCATTAGTTTTTAGATACATTCAATCCAAAAATGTGTACAAAGATAAAAAATTTCAAAAAAATTCATTCGAACGTGTTCGTGTACCTTAAACAATCGTTTACATTTTATTGTGAATTTTTTTTAAAGTCATTTATTATTATATCTCGATTTTATTTTAATTATATTGTATTTTTTCAATTATCATTTTCAGTAAAATGCCAGCAAAAAAATCTAACCTCAACAATACCCGTAGGCGTGAGGTACGTGCTGAGAGGGCCCTCATATCAACAAATCAAACCACGACAGCAAACGATAACAATACCAATTATAGTATCTAATAATTTAACGAAATACAAGAAAGCCACAGCAACGCGTGGCCGGGTCTTCTAGTTTAATTATAAAAGTGTGTGGCTGAAACTTTTAATGTCTCGTCATTTAATTTGAAGTTTCAATCATTGAGGCACTTGAAAAATTTCTAAATCATTCATAATTTTTATGATCCTTTCTTTATGACTTTAATTCTCATGAAATTCAACACTTTCAACTTCGGAAATTTCTCAGACATTTCTAACATCTTTTTGTGGGAGTGTTTTCGAGAACATAATACTTTTTTACATGACGTTGGATGTGTACACATGATGTTGTTCTGTTGTTAATTCTTTGATGCGGTCGAAATTGGGCTATCATAATGTAAGCCGAAGTTTACTAAGTCCTCGATTTGTTCACTTTTTACCTTTTAGTGTGAAAGGAAAGTCTCCAATTTTCCGGCCGTCTACACCAGTGGTTCTCAAGCTTTTTGAAATTGGTGTTTGTTTTGGTTTAATGATTTGGTTACCAGGTCTAATGATCCCAAAGTGCTCAAAAAAAAAAAAAAAAACGATCGTAGAGCGACAAACCAAACCTACGAAGTGCAAGAGCGCCCCTGTGGCATTCGGGAGAAATAGTCAGTAGACCTCAGGACTCTCATCCGGGGCGAAGTGCAGCGGAACCAGACATATTGTTTGTAGTCTGTCATCCTGAGGGGAGGTGTATTCCGCGCAACGCTGTGTAACGGTTGACCCATGTGTCTTTGGATGTAATAAATATTGTATATTTTTACTGTACATGTGTGCTATTTGTGCATGTGTAAACAATGTTGCGAGTTCTCAAGCCTGTGTCTCAACCCGGCCACACCCAGTGGCAGACCAGCTGAATAATCGACATCATTACATTCTGTCGCCCAACGTGGGGCCGCCCGTTCTTGCACACTGCAATAGGTAATAAAGAAAAGCAGGATTTGTGCTTCAATAAAAAAACTGCACAAATAAATTGTGCACAATAGATATGTTGCTTGCTTTTAAATACTTTTCGGAAACAATCTGTATGTTTAATACAGAGACAGTAAGGGTGTCAGCTCTACGCTCAATGCTCTACAGTCCTATTAGACTGGGACCTACGGCTTAAAGATGATCCCGAACCACTACAAACATCCGTGGTACCGCCGGGTCTCAAACACGAAACTTGTGGCACCGAGCGCCAGAGCGCTTTAATAATAATGTTTATATATCAGATGCGTTTAAATTTAAATTTTTTATATATCCTATTTCTTCACTGTTTTAAGCATTATATTTCTAGAAATAATTTTGTAATACGATTCATTAAATTATATTTTAGTCAGATTTCAATAGCACAAAACTATTCTAAATTGCAAAGATAAATAACATCCAATGATGTATACGATATATAAAAACAAGTCATTTATTACAGCCAATAGAAGCAGAAATTTTTTTTTAATTAGAACTACAAAAAAATTAGAATTAAAGAACTGAAAAAAATGTTTTAAATCATGATGTATTTTAAACTGATTAAGTATTATTTTAGGAACGAAAAAAATGCCTAGTTATTCTCAAGACATTTGCGTCCCAAATATTACCTTCCAAGCCGTTTATTTCCAAATTTTTTTCTTCATTATCATTTTTTTCTTTCATGTTCCCTCTTCGTATCAAAGCACTTTCGCCGGATTTGTTTTAAGCCGATAAATGATATGCTTAATGGGCGGCATCACCCTTCCCAGAATGCCTTATTTAATTTGCATAACACTTGGGCGATAAAAAAGGTCGCCACTCATTCCCCTTCTAGCGTTCGTTATTATTTTTCATCCCTTCTTCAAGTCTATAAGAAGCCTCCTTTTTTCATAAGGAGAAGAGTCAAAACAACCGATTAAGGGGAAGATGTTCGCTAATGACCCACCCTGCTCCGCGTTAATGCTCTCTGATGAGGGTTCCGGAATTTCCGAATTTATAACGCCTCGTTTCGCTGTGTAACTTGAACACAGAATCGTAAATGATGGGGAATTAAGTAACCTTTGAGAAGCAAATGTTCCGCAACCTTTCAGTTTTTTTTTCTGCTTTCTTTTTTCTTCTAGCTAGTTAATCTAAAGTCTTCAGCTTTGGAACGAGTAGAAAATTATGCGAAAAAATATTTGCTTGAAAATATTATTAGGCTTTGAAAGATATTCATCAAATAATGATATCCTATATAAAAAAACAACATTAGATACGAAATGTATGTCGTTGAAAAACATTGTTGTTGTTGTTCTAATGCAGCTGGCAATACAGAGACAGTTAATCTTTATGCCATAGGCAAGGATGCACCGCTGTGACTCATTGAGCACTACCCGGGGGCACTTGTGGCTTGAAGACAGGCTAAGGACGCAAGTCACACTACCACCACGACGCTCTACTACCCTATTAGACCAGTATCTATGGTTTAGAATGGATTCCGAACCACTACAGACATCCATGGCACAAACAGGACTCGAAACAGAAACATGTAGCATAGAGGGCCAGAGTGCTAGCCATTCAGCCCTCATTCATTTATTATAATGATTAGGCCCAATCAATTCATTTATAAGATTTTGTGGGGCCTGTCCAGCGCTTGGTACCAGTTTCGGTTTCGAGTCCCGGCGGTGTCATGGATGTGTGCGGTGGTTCGGAATCCACTTAACGCCGTATGTCTCGGTCTAATAAGAGCGTCGTGGTGGTAGTGTGACTCGCGTCCTTGTCTGCCTTCAAGCACATGGACATCCTGGGCAGTGCTCAATGAGTAACAGCAGTGCAGACCTTGCTTAAGGCATAAATATGAATTGTCTCCGTATTTAAGGCTGCATTAGAACAACAATATTTAATAACCTTACATTTAAAAGCGCGTTTGAAGTTTTCAGTTAATAGAAATAACACCAAAAAATTTATTATTGCTTATATCATTCAAGTACTTGTAATGATATAAATATATTACAAAAATGAGAGAGATGTAGATTTTTTTGTAATAAAATAATTCATTTTTTACAAACACAATAACTACGCACCGTACACGTTTCCATCGGTCTCCAAGTCTGCCCCAGCAATCTTGTATGAACTGATTGCTGGACACATTACCAGATTCAGCATAACTTTTAAGGGGTGATGGCCGAGTGGGCAGCGATCTCGTGCTCTGTACCCCACGTTTCTGTTCAAGTCACGGATATAACATGGATATTTGTACTGGTTCGCAATCTACTTTAAACCGTAAGTCCTAGTCTCATAGGATCTTTGAATGTTATGGGGGTAGTCTGGCTCACGTGCTTAGCCTATCTTCAAACTATAAGGTCCCTCCTTGGCAGTTCTAAATTAGTAACAGCTGTGTAGCCCTTGCTGATGGTATAAAGGTGAACTATTTCTGCATTGCCAGCTGCATTAGAAAAAAAATACAATTTTTAAAATCATGCAGTTTATAAGTATAACTATTTGTTTCAATTATTTATGCCTTGGAAAATAGACATCATACACATACAAAATATATTTAAACATTACATACTGTAATACATAAACGGATAACCGCACATTTATTGATTATTAGTATTGTTTGTAGATTGTATGCGAACAAGATTCAATTGGGAGACAACTGTTCAATGTTTGCTAATGAGTGATGTCTCGCATCTGCTTCCCAAATTGAATTGTCCATTCCCGTCTGGTTACCACATTCAGTGCTTTAACCCAGCACATCCAATGAAGGCGGAATGATCAAAGAGAATTTTTCGGAATGACTCGTTCGCCAATTTTAACTGGGTAGATGGGAAAGTACGATCACGGTTTGATAGGCAAATCTCGCCGCTGTCCGAAGCCGCATTCGAATTCTTTAAAGTGGGTCCGCAAATTGCATCTTTCCTAATGAGCGCCTAGCTACTAATAATTAGCCGGACAGTTAC